>CABFOV010004219.1:6666-32571 GCA_902141375.1 Timema poppense
GGGGGGGGGGGTTTGTAGACAAGAGGAAGACGATTTTACTGGGAAATATTCCTAATTTAGTAACCGGGAGGTTAAATCTTCCAGAAATTTAAAATATCTTATAATTCTATATTGGTTTTCAGAACGTCAATCCTGGTACTTTCACTGGTGGCCATATTATATCTATGAGCTAAATTATTTCTATCCACCTGACTAAGTCACTCCCCTGTGCAAATGCACGTGTGACAACTCCAGCTGGGCTGGCCCAGGTTAGCGTCATTGCAGTTAGCATGCAGGTGACACAATTTAGGGGCAGTGATCACTGATCACCTTTAAACTGTTAACAGAAGATATTCATTTCTCTACTACACAATATGGACCCTATGAATTATATAAAACTTTGAATTAAAAGAAAAATATTGGTTTTCATAATGCTTATATAGATTAATTAGGCATTAAAAATGACTTAATCCTGTGGTCAAAAGGTCTAGAGCTTCATTCTAGCAACAGACCGACATACTGTTGACAGAAAATCGAGGTTTAAATCTTGGTCGGGTGTAGGTTACTGAGAGAGTTTTGTCTTAAAAGGTTTTTCACTCTCACTCTCTCTCTCTCTAAGCGTAAATGTGGGTACACTTTCTCTTAATTCAACCTTCTTCCCTCATACCACATTAGTGTAATTATTACCGATGCGTACAATCCAAATGGGTAGTGCTAAAATTATTTTATACAGCACAATCACGCAAACTTTCTCTAATTGTGTGTTGTAGACTGGAATAAAATGTTCAAAAATAGATTTTCACTATATTACCCATAAGTAAGTTTTATTCATATACCAAACACATTATCTTGTTAAAAATATAATACCCTTTATATATACATTTTAAAAAAAATGTTCAAATATTTTTAACCAAATTAAGTTTTTTTTAAATAAGTTAGTTGTAAGCTAACCTAAAATAATTTGTAATTTGTAAAAATAAAAACATATTGTTTATCAAGAAAAACTATTCTAAGATCATTTTTCTGAACTTAACATTCGATGCCAATTTTTTTTAAATTGAATTTTCTATGATTTGTCGAAATAAACAATTCTTAAATTAATTTACTTTGGAAAAATAAATATAATATATTATTATTGGGCATGAAATATGGTCCCTGCTATCAATACGGAACTAAATTATTAGATCTATTTCCAAAGAAATTAAATGTTAAAAAATACTCATCAGTAGGCCTACACTACTATAAAATGAAATTTTATAAAAGTAAATTAATACATATAACTATCTATAATTATAAAAACTTATAAGAAAACTTACTCCTGTTGAAACAAATTTCTAGAGTTTTTTAATGCTAAAATTTAAAAAATCAGTCATATATTAAATACCTTTAAATGTCGGCTTAGATGGCTGTATGGTCTAAAGCACTACTCTTGCAATAGACTCAAGATGGGGAGATTGGGGTTCGATCTCTAACGGGTATGCTGACGGTGGCTTTTCCTAAATGGTTTTCCCCTCTACCTCCACTCAAGTGCTGGTACACTTCCTCTAGAGTTAACTTACCTAGTCACTAACACAGTAGTATAATTAGTACATAGTCGTATAGCCCAAACGGTTAGTAAGACTCATTGAGAATCACTTTACTTGGTAAAGTATTATATTTATATAAAGAAAATTCAACGTCCTCTTTCGCAACCAGCTAATTATATCAGTACACACCTCACAAACTATCTTAAATCTAGATCAGACACACCACCCAACCTTTAGTCCATCACTGTAAAGGGGAAACCCCAATTTTTCCAACATTACTCTTTTAAGTAATTCCAAGATTCGAACTCAAGACCTGGGATACCTTGAGTATTTGTTACAAGCTTCGTGTTAAAATGTGATCCAAAGGGTTGAGCTAGCGTGATCATCGTGTTGGGCTTACATTTCTAAAACTAGTGTCCGACCAAACATTCCGCTTCAGTTGCGGCTTCGACCACCTTCGGCAAAATTATCGGCCTCGGCCAAAATTATATCGAAGGTTTCGCCGAAGCCGAAGGTTCATTTAACTTACCTTACCTAATGTACGCTCGTGGGTGTGGTGCAGGAGGGGTCACGTGACAAGTCACTGCATGTTGTATTTAGGCGCCCGGTTGGTAGACTAGACAGTAGTCAGTAGTGACGACACATGGTTCGTGTTTACTATAGTCTAATGTTACTATCAGATGTATTATGAACTTCCCCTTCAAACCTTGGCTAATTTAATTATACTACTATAGAGCCACATGGTTGACTCAACAAATTACATTAATTATTGTTTACCCACTTCCAGATGACCTAGAAACTTGAAATTTGGCAAGCCTATAGCTTCTAGCCTGTAACCGACGGGGGAATTCCAAAAAGATTTTTAAAAAAAATCAATTTATAGCCCCTGAAAAAAATTCAATATTTCGAAGCAACTTTAAAGTCAGCGTGGAGCTTTATTTGGAGGTATCTTGTGGATAAACGGTAAGACCTATAAAAAACCGCTCTGGAATTATATTAGTTTACATCCACTTGCAAATAAAACTCAATAGGGGTTTGGAGTGGAGCCCCCAGCAAAGCGAGTTAATTACTATATACATAAAAGATTACTGATTAATTTCTTTGAATGGGACTAGATGGCAATAAAACATAAATAAGTCACTTTTTCAAAGCAAAATTTTAAATTTAAAATTATATAAAATAGCATTAAACATAAAAATAGGGCTTTTTACAATATACGCAATTTCTTCGGCTTTGCCCAAAGGTGAAAAGGAAAACAAAGTTTGGTTTCGGCTTCGGCTTCGGTCAAAAAAATTACCTTTTTTGGAAACTATGTAAAACTTGTATGAACAAAGTCAGTAATGAATGGGTGTCGAAGGAGTGTGGTTTGAAAGGGAATCCAATGGGTCAATGTGAAAGAAGCGTCTTGCGTTGGTTTGAGCATGTTGAGAGGATGCGTGTGGCTCGAGTGATGAATCAACTATATGAAGGTAGAGTCTGTGGATCCAAATGAAGAATTAGGTCATGTAAGACGTGAATAAATGTTGTAGATAATTGTGTGAAAGAGAGAAAAACTAATAATTTTAATAATAAAAGAGCATGAATGACTCGATGCTATGGTAAAAGCTATGGAACAGCTATGGTAACAATATACATTACATTACTTGAGTTAATCCACTCAAAACGTCAAAGCATGATGCACTTTGGGCATTTTATTTTACTGTTTGGCTACTTTATATCTTTTACATAAATTTAAAGATTTCTATCAAATTTCAGACAAGCCTAGGCCTCTATGGAGACCATTTTAGTCATTTTTGAAGCTGAAAGTCGGAATATCACATGTAAGAATGTAGTGAGCTGCTCTTAATGATAAAACACCCCAAGAACCCTAGTTTCAATTGGAATATCCCTTGTAAGACTGTAGTGAGCTGCTCTTAGTGATAAAATACCCCAAGAACACTAGACTCAGTCGGAACATCCCTTGTAAAAATGTAGCGAGCCGCTCCTCTTGATAAAGCACTCCAAGAACACGAGACTCAGCCGGAACATCCCATGTAAGAATGTAGCGAGCCGCTCCTCTTGATAAAACACTCCAAGAACACGAGACTCAATGGGAACATCCCATGTAAGAATGTAGCGAGCCGCTCCTACTTGATAAAACACTCCAAGAACACGAGACTCAGTCGGAACATCCCTTGTAAGAATGTAGCGAAACGCTCCTCTTGATAAAACACTCCAAGAACACGAGACTCAGCCGGAACATCCCATGTAAGAATGTAGTGAGCCGCTCCTCTTGATAAAACACCCCAAGAACACGAGACTCAGTCGGAACATCCCTTGTAAGAATGTAGTGAGCTGCTCCTCTTGATAAAACACCCCAAGAACATGGGGCCATATAAAATAATTACTCCGTAGTCCGGGGAGAAGATGTTGGGAGGGTTGAAGACGTATAACGGTCACTCCTGTGTGATCGACCTCTTAGCCCGGCAGGGTCAAGGCTAGGACGTAGAGGTTATATAGTAGTTGTAGGGATCGTATATTTCCACTTTCCAAACCCCCTTGCTCATTCACCCCTCAAATAACTCCACTCCCCGACATCTCACAACAAACACAGTAGTTTCTCGATTGCCGGATTCCCAATAGTTTGAGGCTCTGTATATTTCGAGGTTGGAATACGTCCAACACACAACACATAACCTCGCATTTATCTAAGTAATCATGACGACTTAAAATGAAATAATGCGTAAATATTTACATTACTTATAAGACAATCCTAGATATTAATATTCTGTTGATACAAAAATTAAAAAAATAAAATTCAAAAATAAAATAATTTTACGCGAGTTATTATTTTTATTTTTCTTGGTTATTTCGTGATGCCTGAGTTCCTATCGAGTTCGGTTTGAGCTAATTAGACCACTGCACTAGGTTTTAATATAATTTGTTAAATCATAGTATAATTTTATGTATGTATGAACGTGTTTCTATTATAGATTAATTACTAAGGGGGACAACAGAAAATGGAGAACTTAATCCACTGAAAAAAATTTGTGTTTATTAATTTTGGAAATTTAAAACCCCTCAATTCTATTTCCATATGTTAAGCTACCACTTAGAAACCATTCATTTTAAGGAAGTGTTGGAAGAAGAGAGAAAGATGGAGGCAGTTTACTAAACTGACCCATCCACAGGCTGGAAACAGTTGATGCTGATGATGATCTGTGTTTCTGGCGGTGTTGGTCTATCTGCTCTATAATTTAGACTTTTCTAGTACAGTAGCTATTTTTCTGACTATACTCCCCCTTCCATTTCCCGGAGTCCCACAAAAAAAAAAGTAGGTTTTTAGATTCCTATTTTTTGGAGTAGTGCCTTTATCTGTCCGCCCAATTTTAATTTTCTTACTCACCACACATTTTTATTTTTTTCTGACTATATGGAGAGATCCCACTGCCTTCCTGCCAAGCAAAATTTCAAGTTTCTGGGCCCAGGGGTTGGGGACATGCGGTAATGAGTGAGTCAGTTTGTCCCACACCTTTTTGCCTCTCACCATCATCTTAAGCGAATAAATTTGGATAGCCCTCAAAATGTCTCACACAAGTTTAGAAATAAGTTTTAGAAACTTTCAACTTTATCCGCTCACCTATCCTCGAATATGGCTAAAATTTCAAATTCTAAGAATTATTTATTTATATGGAGCTGTCTTAAGTTCTAAATGCCTTTTTGAAAAACATATTTATTTGTAGTAGGGAAACAATGTTTAATCGTAATTATAATAATATAATACAATGTAGAGAATAGTTATAAATATATAATAGAAAATATGTTGTGAATGGTACTGAATAAAAGATAAATTGAAAATTTTAAGTAAAAATACTGTCCTTAATATATAGGAGGATATTAAATATTAACAAACATGAGTCAAAATCACAATGTAAAGAATAAAATTAATAGAATTAGAATGTTAAAAGTGATGCAAAAGAATAGTTAAAATGTAAAAATGTTGTATAATATATTAATCTTAGAACAGATGACAAATTTAAAAGTTAAAATAATGTCCTTCACAATATCTAAAAGGATATTAACATATTAAAAATGTGAGTCAACATCACATATAATCAAAAAACAAACATATTAAAACACATGAGTCCAAGTAAAAGTTGAATACAATATAATGAAATATGACAAGGTAATAAGGTTGAGATAGAAAATTGTCACAAAGGGGAGCGAGTAGAAATTGAATAAAGGTGATTGGAAAATTGAATTCTATTCTTATCTTGAAATTGAAATTCTCTTGTTCCTTGTAGTGCTGGATGTGAATCAATCACTAATCGACATGTTTCAGCACGTTGTTGGTGCCATCCTCAGAACTAAATGAGACAAAAAAACAACGCAAGTTGTGGCATAAGTAATCCAATGTTAGTCAATCTAAACAAACCAGAGAATAAAATTGCTTGAACAAGTGTCAATAAGGGAAACATATCGTAAAAAATGAAATATCATATTTACCATTAAAGATTCCCAAATGAGTTCCTTCAGCAGAGAATGGAATAGAACTAAATTAAATTAGAAATGGATATGTAAATATAAACTACGGTAGGGACAATTTTCTATCTCAACCTTATTACCTTGTCATATTTCATTATATTGTATTCAACTTTTATTTCAACTCATGTGTTATTATTACATGGGTTTTAATATGTTTGTCTTTTGATTATATGTGATTTTGACTCACATTTTTAATGTGTTAATATCCTTTTAGATATTGTGAAGGACATTATTTTAACTTTTACGGTTGTCATCAGACCTAAGATTAATATCTTATACAACATTGCCTGTTGAGTTAAGATTTTCTAAGACACTTAGACCCTAGTAGTTTTATTTATCTCCGCGTCTTACCATCCGTTCGGGCTTTACGCTCACTTAGTAGTTATTTTTATGTTTAACCCACCCCCTCCCTCATATATCCTAAAGTCACGTCCACAAATTGAAGATTTTCATACGTTTATGATTATTTGGAGTGGTCGATTTACCTTCCTGCCAAATTTAATATTGTAAGCTAATCTGAAAGTGGATTTTAATTTCAGTACAAATCCACTTTCAGCTTTACATATTATATTTAGAGAGATATATAGTTTTTAACAGAAATAAGAAAAAAACTTGAAATATTCTAGGTAACTAATTTAAAAGATATTTCCTAAATTATTATCACACGAATAGCAAAGTTTAGGAAGATACATGCATAAGTACTTAATAAGAACCGGCCAGATTACTGAATTTGACACGGTTATAAGAGACCAATAGATAGATTGCAAGGAATTATAGTGTTATTTTACCAGGGAAGATAACTTGGGATGGCGCTTGCCAAAGACAATCGTCTTACATGCCCTGTTTGTCACGCGTGTGAAAGATTCTCCAGCCCTCACTAGATTATTTGCGCCACAGCCTTGGCTTTACTATAGGCTCCCAGGACTTGACTAGTTCATACGTTCCACAACACTGAATGGATTCTATATTCACTAGCCTGGGCTAGACTATAGGATCACCAACCCTTGCTAGATTATAGGATCATCTGCCCTGGCTAAACTATAGTTTCTACAGCTCTGGCTATACTGTTGTCTGGTTGGCAGTGAACATGTTTTAATATTATACATTCTGATGGAATTTTTTTGGTATGATAAAATTAACCGCCAGCCCATCCCAGTGATAAGCGGGATTAAGGCATCAGTCTCTCCATGGACTGTATTTCCGGTTGCGAGGAGGTCAAGGATCTAATCTAGGCCATGTTCACCGGAGGGGATTTTTAAATTGTACTTATTATTGCACTCTCCCCACGAGTGCAATTTCATTAAACTACCATCCTGAGCATTACTTCATAATATATTACCATTTATTATCTTAGAGCTAGACGTAAAATAATATATTTTAGGTAAGACTCTAAATTAATGGTCGGCACACTGCAGCTATTTGAACATGTAACAGCTGCCCTCTAACTATATCTATTTCAATTATTAAAAATTTACCCTTTCCCCTAACCCTTGAACACAACTTTAGCTGAGATGGAGATTTCTGGAATTTTTTTAGATCAATAATATCTCTTCACTTAAAAAAAGTTTCCGATCCTTGTTCTAGGTTAATAGAGTTTAAAGCCAGTAATGGTGGTAAAGACGAGACCATTAATAAGTATTCATGTGAAAAGGCTGGCTCAACAAGGGGTGAAAACCTTCTGTGTTTTTGACTAATGCGTAAACCCCCAATAAACTCGAGTTTCCGAGAGAGAGTTGGAATTGATTTAAAGTAAAAACGTTTCCAAGCCCTTCGCTGACTGGAACTTCCCAGACATCTCTTCAGTGAAGAAGTGGCACTCCCCAAGCAGGTGGGAGTAATGCTGACAAATGGGTGGTTCACTGAGGGAGAGGGGGGAGACTGAAAGGCGACCGTGAGGAGATAGATGGCCAGTGGTCAGTCCCGACACTAGTCAAGGGAGGGTGGCATTTGAATCAGTTAGAGTACCAAGTTGAGGGGATGATTCTGCAATAAGGTGGATCTCACAAGCATTGTTGAGGATGGATAGAAGATGAATATAGTCCGGACTTACTATAGTCATATTTTGGTAGGAAGAATGTTACATGTTAGTTACTAAGGTTACTAAAACAATTTTAATATATTCATACAACAAGTTATGTTATTTGCCCCTGGTATTTTTGATATATATTATCAATAACCATAAAATAACACACATAATATGGTTAATTGTTATTATTGTTGGTCACAAATAAATATTTTTGAATATTATTAACTGTTTTTCCAAACTAAATTGGGCATAGAGCCCATTTGTGCAAAAGGGAGTTGGATGTGGAGAACTACTCAGGCAAGGAAGACATACCAATAACTAGCAAAAAGAAATACAGGTGTGCGATAGTTATATAAAAACTTAGTGTAATTGTGAGTTCAAATATTCTGTAAATAATTTTCTGATAATTTGCCGAGCTTAGTGAGGTACTGTTTTAGTTTGGCCTTTTAGCATTTCACCTCTCTGACTGTCCAAATGCTTGTTCCTTGGTAACTGTCAAATTTGAGAACCAATTTTAATTAAATTCAACAAGGACTTTCTTTGTAACTCAGCCAAACCACTTTTGTATTGTACGTAGTTTTTCAATCTGGTTATCCGATTAAATATGATGCCAACTCAAAACGTTTTTTGTTTAGTAGCTTATCTCAATGTATTTTAATTTAAAAATCTAAGCAATCAATCCAGTACCTAGGGCGTATTTTTTTTAACTTTGACATTAACCACGAGACACAAGTCTTAAACCACGTCAACAACGGTTATTAATTTATTAAACTAATGTGGCCTTCTATTGAATAACGCAATAACTTACTTTGTTTTCTTTCTTCCCAAGGAAAAATATCAACTTTAAATTCAAGGAGATATTTCAACTTGAAATCCTAAAAGAAGTTATGAGAAATATTTAAGCTTGAAAGCTAAAGTGAAATTATAAGAGATAATTATTTAAACTTGAAATCCAAAGTGAAATTATAGGAGATACTTCAATTTGAAATCTAAAGAGAAAGTATTTGGGATACAGTAGTGTCTCTACAGTCTAATACTTCTCAAATCCGACACGTCTAGTAATCCAACACTCAGGAGGTTCAGTACATGAAATGTTCGTGTTAATACTTGTCGATGTGTGCGACAGAAAGAGAATCATGTATACAGTATAAAACTGTCAGTCGCCAGTTGTTCGTTGCAAGTGTGGTGGGTTGTTTGTATTGTACAATACTCACAGTGATAAATTTGGGTTTGTTTAAATTCATGCCTGTTACTGTTCAAAATGTCTCAATCTGATAAACGTAAAACAAGACTTTAAATGTGTTTGAAAAGGTGGAAATAATTAATACAATCTAAAAGGGTGAAAAATTCAGAGATTGGGCTGCGTTTTATGGTGTTGGACGTGCCACGATTTATGGTAGCAAGAAAAACCAGAGCAAAGTTGCGGGATTTGTTAAAAATTTGGATAATGATAGGAAAGTTTTAGGCTCTGGTGAGTACCCTTAAGTTGAAGATGCTCTTTACACATGGAGTTTCTAAGAACGTAGCAGACACACCCTTATTTCTGGTGAAATTATTAAAGAAAAAGAAAAATTAATCTATATTGAAATCACGAAAAAAAACTGCTTTCCCTCCAGTACTGGCTGCCTTGACAAATTAAAAAAACTATTTTTAATCCGTTTGCTAAGTACGACAGGTGAGAAACTATTTTGTGAATTTGAAGCAATTCAACCTTATAAAGAGAAATGTATCAAGATGATAGAAGAGATAGATCTTAGCCCCGATCAAATCTATAATACTGATGAGAGTGGATTGTTTTGGAAACATTTGCAAAAAGAAAAAAGAATTAAAGGATTGGCCAATGAGCTGAAGCTAGTGCACCTGGTTGGAGATTTCGAAAGATTGAATCACGTTTATGCCATGTTCAAATGCCAAAGTCACACATAAACTTCAGTCATTGGTTATGGGTAGATCTAAAAATGTCAAAAAATCTTTCAGTTTAGTACAAAAACCAAAGCTGGGCTTGGATGACAAAAGAATTGTTCACCGACTGGTTTCATGAGCAATTTTTCTGATAAGTTAAGAAATTTCTTTGACATAAAAAGTTACAGCAGATAGCTTTGTTAATTTTTTATAATTACCTGGGCAATCCAGAAGAAGATAAACTATCTAGAGATGGTTTTGTAAAAGTTTGGTTCTTACCACCAAACGTAAAACCTTTGTTACAATCAATGGATAAAATTGTAACACAAACTGTTACTATACCGTATAAAAATTCTACTCTATAGTGTTATCAGCAAAGAGGAAAGCAGTCTCAATTCTCTGTAGGCCACTAACGTCAAATATGTCGCTTACAATCTTGTTCATGCATGGGAAAATGTATTGACTAATGTATTGGCTACCTCGTGGGGCAAATTATGGCCTAGATTGCCTTTGTTTGTTAGCTTAGTACAAAAACCAAACAAAAATACAGTACAGGAAGTCCTTGACACCAATGATCCGGCAATTACAGACATCCAAGAAACCAGTGCCAAGCTGTGCACTGATAAATCTGAAAGCCTGACTGTAGATGACGTAAGCGATTTACTCATTGGAATTGAAGAAGGAAATCTCCTAATGATGACTGATAAAGAGATCATCCTAGATGTTTTAAATGACAATGACGAAAAACAACAGCCAACTGTACAACAAGTTCGATCCATAAGGCACAGTAGGCCAGTAAGTGCATTTAACACATGCGTCACGCGAGCCGAGGGAAACGATGTAGCAGCAGACTTCAAGAACATGTTCTGAAACTGTCTTTAAAAGCAAAAAACATAATTATACTGAAGCAATAAAATGATATTGTGGATGTACTTAGCAACTAACTGCCGTACTTTATTCTTATTTTGATACTTTGTACAGTATCCTGTATAATGTTATTAGCTTTGTTAGGTTGGTGTCATAATACACATAAAGATTTGTTCTTTTAGTTCTATTTTTTATTCAAAACCCAGCAATCCGTCAATCTCCAGTGATTTTACCCCACAGGTCCGATACACATCGGATTACAGAGAGACTACTTATTTCAGCTTCAAATTTAAAGATAAATTATGGTTGATACTTTAAATTGAATTCCAAAGAGTAATTATAAGATATATTTCAACTTGAAATAAAAAGAAAAATTATTAGGATATATTTCAACTTGAAATCCAAAGAAAAATGAAGTCTGCAGTAACGATTTTGGAGGACCACCGGTGGAAGAGAGCCTAGAAGCCATATTTTGTTTTAGTACTTTGTCCTACTACCCCTTTGGGTTGTACGCCTATGTACTCATTTTGAGATGCTGTATTAGGGATGAGTAATCTTGAATTGTAGAAGATGTTTACCCATATTTGCATGAAAAGCGTAGAAACCCATTTAAGGAAAATCACACACAGTACACCCTGCCAGGATTCGAGCTCCGTTCCCCCCGTCATCGGTACTCCAGTCTATTTCAAGAGTGATGTGTTTGTAGAGGGTAAAAAAAGAACACATCCTTTATATACATCCTTTATGTTCAGAAACATCATCTTCCAACCGAAAACTAATCTAGCAAGCTACCCCGGTAGAGCCGTTGATGGGGTGGCTACTACTGTGTGCTTGTCTACCTTTGTAGTAATTAAAAGTACTTAATAAAGTAGTTTTGGGTTGGAAGATAGCGTTTCCAGCCGTATGTAGAGAGTAAATATATGTTGTGTTGTATCCTCTACAATCACTCCACGTTTTTTCAAACATACTGCTATCCGTCCAGAATATTTATATTTCCAATATTGGGGTAAAGAAAAGGAAAGTATAATTTATAGGAAATGTATCCCCAATTTCTGGGAGGAGGGTGGTAAATCATTTAGAAAAATTAACCTCAATACAGTTGGTGGGATTTGAACGCCCACCTCTCCATCACCAGTAGCTAAATTAGACTGACCAGCAGTAAATTAGACTGACACCTTTGTAGGGATCATTGGTTTTCTCAAAGGGGAAAGGGGGGTACAGCGAAGTATTTACTCCTCATACCCTAAGACCACAAATCATTTTAATAAAAGCTTAAAGTGTATGAGATTTAATTAAAATACAAAGCACTGAAGATGTGTCAAGCACACGAGCTACAGTTTAAGAGCCAGCTTACGACTTTATGTTTATAAAGAAAACTGTTTTACACATTAAAAGTGCACCTAAAATTACCAATTCAAAATAAATGGTCCGATGCACTACACAGACGGTCTCTTGCTTTTATCTTAAATCTTAAAATATACATTTACTAAAAATTCGTAAAATTTGTGAAACGGTCATTTTTGTAGAAACATTACACCAAAGATCATAAATTAAATAATATACACTGTTATTTACTTATTCTATGATATTAGAAACTAGAAATACTGTTACAGTAAAATTGAGAAAAGAGAAATATCTTTGTCCATGAAAGAGCTAAGAATTAAATTCATTTGCAGACATGAATTAAAAAGTATATATATATATATATATTTGATTATATCTTAGAAATTATTGGCTTTAGAAAAATATATTTCAAATAAAATATTTATTTATCTTTAATAGTACTACAACTATACGGTGATAGGTTATTTCATACCTCAAATAGTTGTGGAGAAATGATGAAAATTGTAAAATTTTCCCTATAAAAAAGTACCCTCAAAGTCATTTTCACGAAAAAATTAAAGTTTCCATCTTGTTTATAGCCATAAACAGTGTTTGTATCTAAAATATAATCAGAATAATTCAAACGAATTTCGAGAAAAGCGATGTTTTTCTCTTTTTGTCCTTTAGTAAACTGCCGTTAAATTTAGAGTTGGATATCTAATTCCAAAAACCCTTGGTGAGACCTTATAAAACCCTATATACTAAGTTTTATCCTAATTGGTAAACTAGTTTTTGCTCTAGTCCGAGGTACAAACAGACATACGGACAGACAGACAGACGGCATTGTGAAAACAACTTTTTGTTTTGTTTCAGGGTGTCATGAAACGTCGACATTTGTCAAAATTTCGGGTTAAATTATCAAAATTTCGGGTTAGATTTTGTTGACGATTACAATATTTTTTCAGCGAGGTATCAAGATAAAGTAAAAATTAAGAGTATAATAATAATTACTTCGATACACTGAATGCAAGGCGACTTACATGATTTAATCGTTGCCCCTAACTACCATGATATTATCAAAACAGCTCTTAGGGATATAATAATTTAATAGTTAATCATTCCCTTGGTGTCAGGTAGTAGGAGAGCAGTTTCCCCCCTCATTACTTCACACTAGTTTTTACTCTAACCCTAACTATATAATCCCCCCCCCTTTTCCAACAAAGTTAATTTCTTTGTGTGAAGGTTGTCAGCCCACCCACCTTTGCAGGTATCTGATAAATAGTTGTAAATCCGCTACAGTTTTTTTATTACTTTTAGTCCAAAGTAAAAGAAGTGATGGTGTTCAACATGGAGGCCGCATTGCGGGGGATATTAGGCCTTGATAAGGACATCACGGGGAAAAGCTTGGGCTTACAAGACGAATGGCTCCCAATTTAAAACTTCCACACCTCTTTAACACAAGCTAGGGGCCTGTAGGTGGGGATTCTAGGAGGGGGGTGCTGGTGTCAGGGGGAGAGAAATGTTGAAAGGGAAAACATTTGTTTTACAGAAAGCCGAGTGAGCAAAAATCACTGCGGTGGCATTTAGAGCTTCACTTGTTTATTTGTTTGCAATCCTCAGCTAGAAAAAACAAATGAAGGAAATAAACTTTATGGGGCGTTCATTTAAGTCACAAACTTTTAACCTCCCATCTCTTTTTTACATTGCTAACGTTTCACCAATTATGTAGCAAGAGAGCTGAATCAAATGGATGGCCTGCGTGTTCCTCCGCAGCCGTATGAATTATATATATATATATGTTTTCACCCATTCTTACTCTGAAATGAGGCTAAACATAAACATGAGGCGTAAACATAACCTCAAAGCAATCAGATATGCAGTGAATGCCATCTTCATTAAAACAAAACATTCAAACTTCGCACTTAACCTATAAAGAATTCCCACAAAGTATTTCCTAAATTCATCAACTGACAAAATACCCTACTTCTTCCAAAATAATATGTTCCAAATCATCTGTAAAAGCGATTAAATCTAAACTATGCTAGAAATAAACTCTATCGTACAACTATCATATCCTTACATTCTTTAGTGTAGTCTACATATAGTACAGTTTTCATATAAATAGCCTTTAGAGAAAAAAAAAAAGCATCAAAAGTTGATATGATTCCACCATTTTGTTAGACTTGACAATTGCAGATCACATGACTTGACATGTGGGTAAGGAAAGTAGCTCCAGTAACTTTTATATCTTTCAGACAAGGCCCTTCCTTCGAAAATTGGACTGTACCTCAACTCTTGGTGAATTTAACGACACCTCTTCCTGGGGGAAGGGGGTGGGAGAGCATACAAAACCTGGATTACCATATATTCTATGGTAAAATGTTCGCACTCGGGTCTCACTTATAAATCAAATCTGTGAGAAACATAATATTTAATAAATAAGTTACAATTTTTTCCTGTCCGTAAGAAGTCTGAATTTGTTTCCAATCACACATATGGTTGAGATTAGGTTCTACTTTTGTGTAGTACAGTCAAAAGTCGTGCTAATTGATTTTGGTAGTTTTGACCGCAGTCATATTAATAAAATAGTTTTTTTTTTGTCTGTATGTCATGAGAATTTTGGGATATCCATCGCATGCAGAGGGCTGAACTCTGATAAAAAAAATTGTAGCTCCTGTGCCCCTGGAAGCAAGAAATTTTAAATTTTGCTTAGATTTAATTTTAACACTTTTGAACCTCTTCGCCCTTTCAACACTTTTAACTCTCTACCTCATTTTTACTCTTTTTCACATTTCACACTTTTTGCATGTTTTAACAATTTTTGCTCTTTTGGCCCTTTTTAACCTTTTAACACTTTTAACACTTTTTACACTTTTTATTTATTTAAAGCCTTTCAACAATAATGCCATTTTTATTACATTTAGACCTATTTTTCCCCCTTTTTATTCCTTTTGCCCTTGTATCCTTTTTACCCCTTTTACTTTGACATTTTTTCCCCTTTTTCCATTTGGCTCCTTTAGTCCTTTTTTCCTTTATTGCCCTGTTAGATCTTCTATCCCTTTGACATTTTTAATAATTATTACAAATTTAAAACTTTTTAGTAACCCTCTTCACCCCCTTTTTTAAAAACAAATTTTGATTAGATTAACTGTTGCTCCTTTTATAGTTTTTGCTCTTTTAAAGCATTTTTTTACCTTTTTATTTTTTTACCATAAAATAATACTTTTGGACTAAGCCGAGTAAGTTACTTAATGTAAAAGGTGAAAAGTGAAAAAAAGGTAACAAGTAGATGATTTTATTATTCAGCACCGCGTTTTACTACAACCCGTTTGGATTATACGCTTAAGTACTAATTGCGCTAATGGGTTAGGGATTAGGAAGGTTGAATATAGAGGAAGTGAAGCAACTTTTGCGTGGAGGGAGAGTGGAAAACCATTTAGATAAACAACCCCAGTTCACCCAACCAAGATTCGAACCTTGATCTCCCCATCCTAGGCAATCTAGCTCAACGCGAAACTAGCGTATTAGCTAACTACGCCACTGAGGCGGGTCAAGCAGATGTAATAAAAAAATTGTAAAAATAGTAAATAGAAAGAGTAAAAAAGTGTATAATGGATTAAATTTATTATTAAGACGGGTGGCAATAACGGCAATAAGTGCAATATGAGCTAAATGTTGAAAGGGGTCAAAACTATAAAAAGGGTGAAAAAGGTAAATGGTAAAAAGGGCAAAAGGTCAAGATGGCAATAATAGTAAAAAAGGCCCAAAAGTAGATACAATAAAAAATTATAAAAATTAGTGGGGATAAATAGAAAAATGGGGGAATGACAAAAGTAAAAAACCATTAAAAGGGTGAATTTACTTTATAGCATTTTTACCTTAGAATATCCTGTCTACCCTTTTTTCCCTTGTTCCCCCTTTTCCTTTGATGCCCTTTTTTCCTTGTTGCCCTTTTTACCCTTTTCGTACTTTTCCACCTTTTTACTCTTTTCACCCTAAAATAGTTATACTGGGTGTTGCCGGGTACTTCAATGCTATTACCAAATAAAATAAAGTAAACTATAGTCACTAGCTACTAATAAACCACGTCCACAACATCGTAATCGTTATATTAATTCAACCAATCAGAACGTATTTTTTGGTTATAAATAGACCACAACTGAACATTTTCTCCAAAAATATCATACTGCACCTAACCTGATACCCCGCCGTGCCTTGGAGTTTGAGAAACCCTACTCCAGTCTAGGGCACCATTTTTCAACCGGTGTGCCACGACGGGCCACCAGGTGTGCCGTGGGATTCTCAGGGAATATCAAAAAGAAGCAAGAACAAATTTGAGGTACCTGTTCGTTTAGCTCTGGGGACTTGCCGACTATCTATGAACCAATAGCCGTGCCTCTCTTTTGAACACTCGTAGATTGCATGCTTTGCCCTAGTAGCTAACAGTTCCTCGATAGGTGTACATCTATTCTGAGCGGACTGTATTCCACGCTGGCTCAGAGAAATGAAAGCCCTCGCTTCCCACGGGAGACAATTCAATTATTTTGGACTTATCTGCACCTTGTCTTTGAGGAGTAATGGCTTCCCCACGGCCAGATAGATATATACTATTTATAAGACATGATGCTCTCTTCAGATACACTGCCAGACACTGGAGGGCTTGCAGCGTTCTAAGATCCTTAAGGGGTGTTGGTTCAAATACTGCCTCCAGATACTTGTTGTATAACGAACAGTATTCCTTTGTTTTGTATTTCAGTGCAATCAGGTGTTCCGCTAGCTATAAACCTGATAATAAAACATGTAATTTATTCTCTGAAAGAGATCCATGCTATACATTCTCGAATTGCAATAGGTGGCTTTATCATTTAAATGAAATGATCAAATTTGTAAGTAGAGAATCACTTGTGTTTATGTATATAAGGCATATGACCATATGAATTATTTAAACACTTCTAAAAGACCTAGAAATCTGAAATTTGGCATGTAGGTAGAGGTACTACTCTAGATAATCAAACTATTAATTTAATATGAAATTTTAATGATGAATGTGTGAAATTTGAGAGATGGGGCTCAAAATGTTCAAAACTAATAAGAAACATGACTTAGAAGTGTAGTGTAAAACCTAACTTAAGCAGGAAAGTACCACTTCAAATATCCATAATCGTGTGATAGTTTTAAATTTTAAAACGTCACTACTGGAAATAGGGGGAAGGAGTATTAAAATAACTAATACTTTAAGGTGATTGGCCCTTTTCATTTGGCGTGGAAATGCATAGTCATGGTAAAAAACGGTTATCTTCAAGAACTTTTAATTGTTTTGCTAATTTCTTTTTGGAAACGGTTTGTTCAAGAATAAAAGAATGTTGATTAAGTTACTTTTTATATATAATTTATCAGTGATCAACTATAAATAGATAAAATGAACATTTTTCAATAGAAAACTGCTAGCTTCATAAAAAAAAAGTGTAGCGTGTCAATCATGTAAAGTTGACACCTACACAATTAGGCTACGTAAAAATACGAAATAATAATAGTTATATTGGCAAAATCCAAAGAAGAGAAATAGATTTGAGATATTTAATGATAATATCCTTCAAAACCTACGTTTAGCGACTGGATGGACTCGGATATGATCAACGTTCTTCCAATAGAAAATATTACAAAGGATTTTAATAATATAAATTTGCATAAAAATACTAAACTTATAATAGTGGAATCCAATAGAAACTCTTACTTTTAAACAAATACAACAATAAGATAACTTGAGTTCAATGCTTCTAGAGCGCTGCATGTAGTGGCATAAACTAATTACGTCTAATATCTCAAACCTATTGACAGCAAACCAATGCTGAATGGGAAGGGGTATGGTAAGGGGAAATATAGGGCGTAGGAGAGTGGTGTGGGCCGTGGGGTAGTCCCGGGAGGTGAAACTAGATGCAAGGTTAACGAACAGTTCGTGGCTCAGGCCATCACAATATCTGATAGATGGATCGCTTAAACTTAATTTTTACAAAATTTGATGTGTGACCTTAAAAGGTAAATTAAATTTAAAAACATTTTGCCTATACATGTTTTTAAACAAGGAAAACAAAATAACAGGGTGCTACAATGATATTTTCAAAAGGTGAATTTTAAGTAGCACCCTATAATATATATACATACACACACACATATATATATATATATACGACATATTATAGAAAAATTGAATTTTTTCAAGAAATCAAATTCAAGATAGGAATCTTGGAATAGTTTTCATTATAAATAACAATATGTTTTTATTGATACTAAAAACAAATAATTTTAGGATAATTTATAAATAATTTATTTTTGAAAATGTGATTTTTATTAAATATATTTGAACAATTTTGTTTAAAATGTACATATACAGTGTTATTATTCTGACTAACAAGATGACGTGTTTATTTTTTGGGGGTAAAAATATTTAAGGGTAGTTTACTCTATAATTATTTTTGTAAATTATCTTCTAGGCCATAATATACGACATTATAAAGTCCGTGCGGTTGTGTTTTACTATTTATTTTAAATCAGAGAAGAGGGTCATGATGGATTCCCCCAATTCTATTTTTAAATACAGAACAATAATAAATACATGTAAATAAAAAAGAACATTTTTCTAAAAGGGAATATGTAAGTTTCATACTTAATATAAAATCAACATTCAAGAAGAATTTTGCTTATTCATCAAATAAATATTTTATGAAACTCTCCATTACTTTTCTTCATAATTTATTCATCAATTTTGTTTATGTTTGATGAAAGTTTTTTTTCTGTGATTGATGAGTTTTTTTATATCTTACTATTTGCTAGGACTATATTCATTTAAAGTAGTGATGAGGTAAGAATAATAGAGAGGAGATCATTTTGAGAGAAAAAAAATACATCAGTAAAGCCAATCAGGATTTTGACTCCATTCTCCGTAATTGCTAATCCAGACTAAATAGAGGGTTATGGGTCAGCTCGGGAGTCCCAAAACCTTTAGTGCCACCATCCCTCCCCTTAGTTCTGTTAGCTCATCTCTGGTGCTCCTAACTATAATTATTGAAAAAACATTACTAGTATTAGTGGTCCACAAGTTCCATTGAGAAAGATAATAGCACAGTAACATTTTAAACAGGAACATTTAAATGTGCTTTTATCAAAACTAAAATTTTAGTTTTGTTAATTTAACCAAATTGTTGGATTTACTTACCCCTATTATTAGTTTTTCAAAGTCTGATAGTTATTTAGTAAATATATTCGTTGGCACATAGCTCATACTCTTAAAGTGATGAATGGATTTCATGAAGTGATACAAGTTTCCTAAAGTCTGGTTTTAAATTTCTTAGCAGGAGTCTAAGATCACCACCTAAGGCGCCCCCCTATACGTTTCTACCACCTTTCGAGAAAAGGTTTCTCACTCCAGGGATTAAGTGGCGTGTCGAATGCATAACTACACTGTCCTGAGAGAGTGGTCATGTGCTCTACTCTGAACTTGGACCCATTATAGATTTACACTTATAAACCTGAAAACTAGACAAACTGAGCTCAACAATATAAGTAAAAGGAGTGGAGAATATAGCTTGGATTCAGGGTGTGGTTACCAAGGGCGATGATTATAGCCTTTATGAGTGGGTTGATTTGGTTTTCCCTCCTGGAAGGTTATTAATCATGAATGTAATGCTATATAGTACATAAGTTATTAAGGTACCACCTATACGTGTTCATAAGAAAATTTACAACTCCTCCATGAATGAGTTAAGAGTGTTAGACTTTATTTTATTTAGCACCACGTTTTACTACCCATTCGGGTAATACGCTTAAGTACTAATTACGCTAGTGGATTAGGAATTGGGAAGGTTGAATTTAGAGGACGTGACCCTGAATTTGCGTGGAGGGAGAGTGGAAAACAATTTAGGAAAAACCATCCCCAGTTCACCCGACCGAGATTTGAACCTCAATCTCCCCCTCCTCAGCAGTCAAGCTTAACACGAAACAAGCGCGATGTAGGTAGTGATAAACCTAATCTAGCAGAAAGTGTTTGTGTGATTTGAATAAGAATGACATACAAGATGATACGATATCTTTAATCAGCCTCACATCATTGTCCTAATCAACGAAAGCATTAGATCGATTATAGTCATTTATCTTGTCTCTGCTGTAGAAATCATCCCCAGTTGAATCAAAACCAGTTAACCATTTTCCTCATAAACGGTGTGCTAAGAATATCGATTGTCCCTACGTTAGTGTAACACCGTTAATAGACCCAGTTCTGTACATTAACTTTAAAGGACATCACTTGTGGATCTCCCAAAGCATTTCCTGGTTAAACGTATGGCCACTGTGGCAAGTACTTCTCCAACACTGAATAAGTCTTTCAAACCTCCAAAACCTTTCAACGATCTTCAGATGGCGTATCAAGTTCGGTGATTGGAAACTAATAGTCTATTCGAGTGGGACGAAAGTGATGTAGTCAATAACTTTATCGTTCATTTAGGTTTGTCTATGCTATTGGCTGGGATGAAACCTTATTTGTGAAACATATGAGTTCCCCCACATACATTGTGTTAAACATGCAGAATGATTGTTTCTTCATATTTAACTTTGAGGTAAAACATACAATATGAAGGACTGGTAAGTGAACATCAAGAGTGAAGGACTGATCAATAATCATGAAGTGGATAAGGAGATTGAGCAGCCTTGTTCAAGAATTATTAATTTAGAGCTAACATCAATCCTTCTGGTATATTTATTGATGTTATTTACATTCACTTACTTGTATTCATTTATTCGTGCTTATCTTAAAATGACCGTCCAGATTGTAGTTTTTTTTAATAAGATTCAAATATATCTAAACCATTTCTTTACCTAAATAACCTTTTCCTCTCCACCCTTCTCCAAGCAAGACTAGACTTGATCAGAACTTTCAGTTAAGGTTTGAAACCCGCTAGGTTCAAGGGCTGGGCGAGATACCAAAGGAAGGTGGTGGTCCTGTGGCGTCATATCGGATTGATAGGCTCTGACGCGTTGGTAACGATCGTTTATGATCGGTCTTGATCAAACATGTTCAGATACAGATATGTTCATACAGACTCATATCAAGACCTACATATACGTATAGATACACAAGTAATTGCAGCCTTCAAACCAGTTTAAACATGTCCAAATGTGGGGGTCTTACATAAAAAATTATGTCAGTGATTTTAAAAACGTGATACTACAACAAAAACTGGAGTGGTATGGAATAAAGGGGAAGAATAAGGTAATAAATGATATGCGTACATAGGTCCTAACAGGTTAAGATATTATCAATCATCAGCAGCTATGTTCGGACAGAGGTCAAATCATCGGGTATGGAGGCAACCATCTTGGATCCATCTGCGGGATATTCACATCAGAAATAAAGCAATTAGTGTTAAAAAGGTTACACTACCGCACAAACTGTTGTGGTAAGAAGAGAAAGGGAATAAAAATTAAACAAAATGCATAACCTAATAAGGAAAAGCAGTCAATAAACGTGTTCAAACCAGTTCAGTAGTAGTATGGGAAATAACTCTCTACAACAAAATAAACTGGGGGGGAGAGGGCGAGTTTGAAGGGTATGAATTCAAGTTGTCAGGTATTCGATCCGTCATCTTGGATTTACACATCATACTGTAATTTACAGGGGAGTCCACCTCAAATTTCCAAAGTTTTCATAAATGTCTAGACTTCCTTAGACATGTTAATCAATAAATAAATTACATGCCTAGGACAAGGCAATCAATATCCTGTCAATCATAAATAAATAAATAGATCTTGTTGAAGCATGTCAGGTATCTTCGAAAGACCGGTTGAAACATGTTGAAAATTCAAAACCGCCACTCCGCATGTGCATGCGTGCCTCGAAAGATGTGAGCCAGAGTCGGTCATCTTACCCTACTGAGGAGGCTCAAAAGGGGCAGGAAGAAAAAAAATCCTGGTTTAAGGGTGATCCTTTAGGGTTACCCTAGATAATCCAACCACCTCTCAGAGGGTGATACAGCCCACTTTGGGATCTACTGCCTTGGACCGTTCGATCACCGTAGCGGGTGGTTTGTTGGTGTTGTTTTGTTAAAGACTGACACAAGAGAATACAACATTTTGTAAACTATTTTGTCTTATTTGTTTAGTATAATACCTATTTATAGCTAAAGTAGCAGAAGTTGTTTTTTGTCTGACTTAGGAGGATCGCCTACCGGAGCACTGAGAGGCGTTGCAAACCTCCAGAAACCCCACGTTATTTAAGAAGTGGATCGTTATTTCAAAATATAAAGCCAACATTTAGGGGAAAGGTAATAAAGTATCCCGATGGAATTAAAACTTTACCTTTTAGGTTTTATAATTAGAAATAAAAATTATATTTATGGGAAATTAGGATATTTTCAACTAGGTTTGACTTGAATGGTTGCAGTTCTGAGATTAAATATGATCGTACACATAAAACTAGCCTTTCTAAAAAAAATTAGAAATGATTCAACAAGGACGGTAACTAACTTTTTTTTTTAAAGATAGAGAATTCCCAAATAAATATCTTAAAATCCGATAAATATTTCAGCTGGTCTATTTGATTCACCCAGTCCATTGTTGTCTTATGTTTAACTATCCAAAGATCTTAGATCTAAGTAAATGCTTGTGCTTAGATTTATTAAAGAACATACCTGCTGCCTTAAATAACTTACAACAAAATTATGATTCAATTGTTTTTAGTTTTCAGAGGAAATTGTAAATTCATCCTGTAATAGTGTACCTTGTTTGTTCCAAATGATGGGACTAGACCATATTTCGCTGATCAAATCCCCGCCTCTCAACTAAACCTATCCTGCATAACCTATAATAGCATGTCTTAGTAAACAAACAACCAAACATAATTTAAATAATTAATCCCAAAGCTAAGCAAATAAACCTAGGTAGTATTGGGGCAAAGTACTCACATCAGGTCCCAATGTTCGTATGTTCAACCCCAGCTGAATTGGCATATTTTTCTTGAGCGATAAAAATCAGTAAAACAATTTCCTTAGGAGGGAAAATGAATCGTTGATCCCATATCAATGTAGCATGTAAAAGGGGCGCATCAAATTGCGTAATAAAGTATAAGTGTTAGTCTGTGCACATGAGTTTATGAACAAGCTGTAATCATTTTCAACTTTTATCCCTTAACCTAACATTACCTAACCTAACCTAAACTATCTTAACATAACCTAGCATAACCTAACCTAAACTAACCTAACATAACGTAACCTAAGCTAACCTAACATAGCCTAGCCCAACATAACATAACCTAAACTAACCTAACATAACCTAGCCTAAACCAACCTAACATAACCTAGCCTAACCTTACCTTACTTAACCTCCATTTTCCATTTCAAACAAATTAATTATACATTTAATTTTTTACTCTGCATTTCGTGTAAAGGTATTACAACCTCAGATGAGTTGTTCCGCAATTCGTGTGCACCATCTAAGAGAATCCTGAAAGGTATGTTAACGTATATTTCCATCAAAATTGGTAGGCCTTTTAGTACTCTTATAGAAATTCAATGCTGACGGCAACGGGGAACTACCAACTTTCTGAACTCCCCTAGTCCATGGGGTTTCTACCAGATGGTGCAGGTAGCACTAGCCAGCCGAAGGGCTGAGTGCTTGCCTAGCTCTGGATGAATAGAAATTTAACTAAACCATCCATCAAGTTGTTAATAGAACACTCACTTCAGTGGTCAAATGGTCTAAGACAATAATTCCTAACCCTCAAGATATGTATAGGATGCAATGAGGTGGACTGGATAGAACTAACTCAAGATAGGTATAGGTGGAGAACATTTGTAAGTGTGGCAGTTAACTTTTTCCTAATGCCATGGAGAAAGCAGATAAGGGGTTAGTTGCAAAATATATGTGTAGGCCGTTAGTAAATCATAATTAACTAATACCTTTATATAAAATATTTCAAGCGTATTTACTGCCTATTTCTATTAAATAATTAGGGTTACTGTCCTTCGGTACCTGAGCTTGGCTTGTCAATATTCCACTAGCCTCACTTTTAAACTTATAATAATGTTCTTTACTCTTTATCTTCTTAGGACACACGAGATGTCTTAACATATACAAACATTGTCCAAAAATTATGGGCTTGACAATAAAAGCTAAAAAGCAAGATTTTGTAAATTCGTTTGGAACCCTGGTTGGGAATCAATAGTCTAAGGCGTCATTCTCGCATTATACAGGCCTGATGATGACAGGGAGAGCATGATTTGAGACCAGTTATGGTCTACTGTGGGTGATTTCACCTTAATCGTTTCCCGCTTTCCTTCCATGCAGCTATTTTACCTCTATGATGCTTCCTTCCTCACCAATACAGCATTAGAGTGATTATCATACTAGCGTAAAATCTAAACAGGTAGTAAGTATGACGTGGTGATATAAAAATAAGAACTAAAATAAAGTAATTTGATTTTCCAATAAAGTAGACCCATAAACAATACCCCCTCCCCTCCACTTTCCCACCATAAAATCCGTAATTTACAACTGTAGTCCCAGTGATGGCCAAACTTTTAATTAGCTATGTTTTACATTAGCCAAATGAAACGGAATTTAATCTTAAAACAAGTCAACTGAGGTAAAATGTAAACTTAAACTATACGAAATAACTATACGTAAAAGAAAATACTTCACAGTAGGCGCTAACTCAACTTTTTGTTTTCTCAACTTGTTATATAGTAAGCATACATTATTTTCTAAATTTTAATATTTAACAATTTAGTCAGATTAATTGTATGTATAAGTAGAATCAGTAGACAAGACAAAATACGCATCAGTTTCATATATCCGGCTTTATTTCTGACTAAAAGGTCAGAGTTCAAATACTCTCTCATCTTTGGATAGGGTGTTTTTATTTCTAAATGGTTTACCAGTCCTCCTCCACGCAAATGCGAGTATAAACCATCTAAATTATACCTTCCTCCTGCCGACATCAGTAATGTATATATGCGGCTATCTCGGTTGAGTAGTTAGACGTGGACGAACATGAAACCTACATCTAAAGGACATAGGCCCATACCAAAGCCTGTTAATTTGACGAGCCTTGACTTGTTCCGTTGTTGGGCGCGCTCATGAAAGTGTGAAAGCGGTGCAAAATGTGCTAGAACCACGAAATTGTTTGCGCGCCGAAGTTTTGTCATGCAACATGACATCTTCTTTATTCCCCAAGCTAACGTCGTATTTTTCCAGTGGTACAAATGTAGCGGAAAAGCTACGTTGAAAGCTCAATGTTCGCGGCTCTCTCTATTCCAGGGCTCAGGGGTATTGGGGAGAAGGGGAGGGTGCTCCTTAGAACCAGGGTTGGCCAATGTGTGGTTCATGATTCTCATCATCAACAGTAGTCCTAAGTATCTCGAGCTTGACGACTTAAACCATGTGACCATTGATGCGAGTTTGAAACACATTTGAATTAGAAACATAATATGGTATGTTCTAGATCCAAACATAGATTAAAAGACAGCGTTACGTGTGTTAGTTTTTAAAATAAATTATAAACGTGGCAACGTGGAATAGCTTTTAAAAAGGCTTAATACACGTGGCAACGTGGGATAGTTTTTAAAATGGTGTAGAACACGTGACAACGTGGGATGGTTTATAAAATGGTTCAGAGCACGTGGCAACGTAGAATAGTTTTTAAAAAGGCTTAGAACACGTGTAAACGGGGGATAATTTTTAAAATGGTTCATAGCAAGTTGGGGGGGGGGG
>CABFOV010004219.1:32705-55188 GCA_902141375.1 Timema poppense
GGGGGGGGGGGGGGGGGGGTGTATAGCTTTTAAAATTATTCAAAGCACGTGGCAACGTGGGATGATTTATAAAATGGTTAAGAACACGTGGCAACGTGGGATAGTTTTTTAAAAGGCTTAGAACACGTGGTGATGTGGGATATTTTTAAAAGGCTTTGAACACGTGGCAACTTGGGATAGCTTTTAAATAACACTTAGATAAGTTTATACTATGAATCAATGATTCACAAATTTTATATATATAGAGAGTTATTATTATTAGACAACACTCTAAGAAACCTATTTTTGATCACGCTCACACTGTGCATTATTTTATGAATTGTTCATATAAAAATAATATATATAAAGATATTTTTTAATATATTCTGGGCACTACTAGTAGTAAATCCAAATATTTTTCCTTATACTATTGACAGGGTTTAGACACACATTTGAAGTGTTTTGTGGCAATCTAAAATTTGTATTGTGTATTTTAGGCCTCAGGCCTGTCATATCGTATTAGAATATTAAATATTTAAGGAGTATAAATCAAAGATTTATTAAACGTTTTGTCCTACAAACTCTGTATGAATTAAACATTTTTTGGACACCTGGGTAAGATATCCCAAAAAAAGGAAGTGTGAAAATTTTAGCTCTCACCTTCTAATATGGCTTCCTACAGTTAATTAATAATACTGATAAAATTTAAACCCTATTAAACAATATTTAGAGGTCCCCCAATTCCCGCAAATTGAAAAATATTTGTTTATTAATGGGGTGAGGGCAAAAACATGGTAGCCCACATTTTCTTTTTTCTTTTTAAGGGTTCTTAGTAATTTCTGGTATTTTAATATTATAACTAAAAGTTTGATTTTATAGTCAGTCAGGACTTTGAGGATAACTAATAGCGATACATATTTTATTTGTTTTTATAGCTATATTTTAGAATTTCGTAGAAGTATAAACGGCATTTATATCTCATTTAAATATATTATGGCTATCATGTTTATGCAATGACCACCTCAATTTTGACATAAAGGTAATGGTGGTCCTATATGATGTCAATATGTAGTGCTGTATAGGCTTCGTAAGGTTTTAAAATACATATTTTATATTAAACTTATTAGAATAAGTACCTACTGGATTGATCAACATATGTATTACCAACTTAACACTATATTGTAACCTAGCGTTTGCTCGTTGCTTTTCTGGCATTAAATTATACTTCAACACATTCAAATACTTCAAATGCTAGGGGAAAAAAATGAAAATTCAAGAAACTTCAACATAAATGTGACCAAAAATTCAATAAGAAATCAGGACTCACCCTGTTCCCTCCTATTCACACCCCATCATATGTACACATAATACCAGCCGTGACGAATGTTCACTGCTTACTCCAGTTTTTTTTCAACGCTACATCATTCGATGATGAGCTATTGTGATGGAATTTAGCTTACCATGGTTCACTGAAAAATAAGTAGTAAAACAGAAGAAGTCAAATATTGATCCGATAAGTATTGTTTGAGTTTACCGTAAACAAACAAACGGAATCAAACCTACAAAGAGATTTAGAGTTTTATTATATGTATAGATGATCATTTTGGCGCCATAAACACTCAAATGTACCTCTGATGTAATTGGATGGCTTACATAAATGGAAATCGTCCAAAAGCCTTAATTTGTACCTTCACTTCCTGCCACATTTATAATTTTTGTTGTTTGGTGGTTTGATTGTTATCATAACCAAACAATACGTTATTTTAATTTATATAGCACCGCCAATTTACTTGTCAATTTGGCTTGTCTTTGAGTGACAAATGACTAATAAACAGAATGTATTTAAAAAACAAATTTAACAACGACTTGTCACATGTCGTGGCTACATCAGTCACTTGACAAGACTTTCCCTCTAGGAAACAGGTCCCTGGTTCAAGTTAATTATGAGCCATAGATAATAAATAATATACATTATAATAATGACTAGTTGTCCCGGCCAAGTAATTGGTCTTCTTTGGTAACATACACTTTTTATTTGAAAGTAAATTCTTTTATTAAAGAAAATAATATTTCTACATTTTTTTGACAAAACATATATTTTAATAAAGACGTATAACTAATAGTCTACAAATAGCCAAGAAAGTTTTCAACAAGAAGAGGCTATTGCTGTCCAGCAAGTTGAGTTTGTAACTGAGGAATAAACTGATGAAATGCTACATTTGGAGCATCGCACTGTATGGAGCAGAAACTTGGACTCTTAGGAAAAGGGAAAAGAAATACTTGGAGAACTTTGGAATGTGGTGTTGGAGAAGACTTGAGAAAATTAGGTGGACAGACAAAGGAAAAAATCCTAAGAAGAGTGGGTGAGTAGATAACCATTATAAAGGCGATTCTTCGGTATAAAGCAAACGGGATCGGACACATCCTTATGAACAATTGTCTTCTGCACGACTTCGTAGAAATAAATATTGAGGGAAAGAGGAGTTTGAGAGGGAAGATTCAAATATTAGCTGATATGAGAGAAAGAATAAAATTCTGGGATCTGAAGAAGGTGGCAGATGACAAGGCACATTGGTGGTCTATGTGCGCCGATAAAAGGAATGGATCTGATGTGAGACAGAACACCCAATAATAATATGTTATAATTTAATTAGATAATTCTTCATATGAAAAATTATTAGAGAACCTCTTTATAAACAACAATGTTTGTGTAAAACAGATTGTTCTTTACATCAACTGCTTTTTCTTCAACTAGTAATCATTTTACACCGTTGAATGAGTGGGTTCAGCTGAATGTATTGTGTTATTGCCCATGTGCAAAAAGGAGTTTAGGCAATAATATCCCAAATCTTGTAAACATTTTACCCTGACTTTTATTAATGGTAGTGACAAAGGCAACTGTAAATGAAAATTGTGTGCAATAATTGGAATGAAAAACTTGTTTGAAGGGCATACTTTAATTCTTTAAATAAGTACTCGTTCCCCGCGTGATGCTCCAGTCAGTGATTTGCAATCATTTATTTTGCTGTACATATAGTTTACTCGATTTTTTTCATTTATCAGACTCTTTAGTGGGTTTAAGTTAAGCACAAGTAAAAAAATTGCGTTTTCTTTCAGTTTCAGTTTGTTCCTGGGCAGTCCACTTACTTCCAAACTGTTCAAAAACTTTGCAGGAAGGTGTGGTTGTTTCTGATATTTTTTCTAACAGACCTATGTTAATAATCACATAATTATTTGTTTTTTAAGGGTTAGCAAATTATATACAGACACCGATTTAAAAAAAAGTATAGTAGTTCGTCTCTTCCTGATCATCGTTGGAATTATATAATATGTGGTTTATTTGTGAGTAGTTTTAGCTATTTAATTGATCTTATAAAGTGGTTAGGTTTGTAATAGACTGATGACTGTAACATTTCCTTAGACTAGATAGCTTGCAACATTTCGTGACCATGACAGGACAATTTTAAACATGGAAAGACTGCAGAAAGCTAGGAGTATTACAAGAAGCTCGTTTACGCGGCTGTGCAACTAAATTTCAGTGGAATTTGATGTCATTCTCATGTTGTTTTGGAGGGAGAGCAGTCGTTTCAAAACTTTAAAGTCAAGGTTGAAAAGCTTCAAAGCCTGGAATCGCCAGGTATTTGAGTGTATGATAGATACTGATCAAACAGAGAAAGTATTTGATGCCCAAGAATAAATTATCAGAGGAATAACTGAATAAGTATGTTTATGTTAGGGCTATAGTGAAAATAAGAATTAAAGTCTTAGATATCAAAATTGACTTATCTATTCACTCGGAAAATAGTAAATGGTTGAAATTAGGAAATTAAAAACTCCACAGATTGAGATTAGAAAGTTTGGAGGAGATATACGTGATTATTGAATAATTGATCCAATAAATAAATTCCAGTGCTTAGTATTTGCAACAGTATCTAATTATTGCAATTGGGAACTCACTGAGAGCTACCTCCTACAATATATAAATAATTATAATGTTTAAAGGCCAGTTCCAGTAAAGAATATCAGTTGGTGGAAGTGTATGTCAGAAAACTTATATTGTTGGTTCTACAGAATACAATAAAAGGATCTTAATGTTTATGTCCTCTCTGTGTGACAAACTAAAGACTCACTGAAGATTTCTTGAATCTTTAGGTGAGCCTCAGAGTAGTGTGAGGCTATGTTGTTTCTATCGGTTGAGTCTGGTGTTTCTGAGGAATTATTTAGAGTCTGGTAACAGCATTCTGCGATTGGAAGGTCACCAAAGGACCTTTTTATTGAACTTATGAATCTTATTGGCAGTGGCTTGTTTTGATCTTAAGAGTATGTCACTAAAGGAAAAGAAGAGTTGGTGCTAAAAACATGGAGAAGAAATTCCTGCGGCTTCTGGCTTATTCGTTGCAAGGGAACCCACTGTTAGGGCAATTTCCAACTGTTTGTTTTGTAATGGAAGTAATGTAAGCCATAAATGTTTCAAAGACCACAACACGATATGTAATTAATGTAAAGAAAAAGAAAAATCACTGACATAAGATGTTGTTTTTGCTGTCTGAAACCAGGACACTGGGTTAGGAGTTTTATGGTTCCTCATATTGCAACATCAGCCAAAAAAGACATTTGACTATTATGTGTCGAGAGTTGCAGTCACACAAGACCCACCGAAGAAAGAATGAGAAAAAAACTTGGTCCAGGGGGAAGAAATCCAAAGTCAACACGTAAGAACGAGTCTGTTGACACACTCCATGTTAGAAAAATGTGTACTCCAGAGGTTTTTCTTCAAATTCTGGTTGTGAAGTTATTAGTAAAGGATGGCTGACCACCACTCTGAGCTCATAGTAATACTGGGTCATAACGGTTATGTGTGTTAGAGAATGCTGCTATTGAAATGGGGTACACTCCCATGAAAGAGGATATTATCATAAAACCTTTATTTGGAGGTGATAAGACAAAACCCTGCCTATAAAAATCTTATAGATCTAACCTCCTGGAAAAGTGCTAAGGAAATGGTTTATGTAGTTTAGAAGCTTTGGACAAGGATACTACATGTGTTGGTATAGCTACATTAGGAAAGGGACCTTGGTTGCAAACCTTGAAGGCTTCTGGCATAAATCTGACTGATGTAAAAGAACGTTCCAGGAAAATAATATAATACAAGAAATTTAGCCATGACTGTTATGTTAGTGTTTGTAAGGAAACGTTGGTGTTTGTAAAGGAAATCACCAGTGGTGGCGCGTGATATTTAATTTTTGGGGTACTGGGTTAAATAATACCGATTATTTTTACTTTTTCTCAAACCTCGAAAAGAAAGTATTGTGATCATCAAAAAAAATCGAGCTCAAAATATAGACAAAAGTCGACGTTTCATGACCTCCTGAAACAAAAATGTTGTTTTCGTAATGCCATATTTCTAATTGTTTGTCTGTCCGTCTGTCTGTAGGCTACCTCGGGTTAAGCCCAAACTATTTTACCAATTTGGTTGAAACTTACTGTCTGGGTATTTTATATGGTCCCCCCGTGGAGTTTTCGGAATTAGATATCCAACCCTAAAATTAAGAGCAGCTTACTGACGGCCAAAAAGATTTAAAAAAATCTATTTTCTCAACACTCGCTTTAATAATTTTGATTAAATTTTATATTTGGACATTATTAATTATAATAAATAAAGATGGCAATTCAAATTTTCTCATGAAAATGAATTTGAGGGTACATGAGGGAAATTTTCCCATTTTCATCCTTTCTCTGCGACTATTTGGGCTATGTAATAACTTGTCATTGTAAAATTTTAGTACTGTTTAAGATAAAAATCTTTAATTCGAAATATATTTCTATAAAACCAATCATTTCCGAGTTATAAGCAAAAAAATATCCTTCTTAATTTAAGTATTTGAAAATTAATTAAATTCTTATGCTCCTTGGCGGACAAAGATGTTTCTAAATTTTTCTGTAACAATGTTCCTAGATCCTAATACCATAGAGTAGTTAAGTAACTGTATCTTATTTCCTTTATTAAATTTGGTGCATCATGTCTACAATAATGTATAGTCCTCTTATTTTGTTTCATAAATCTTATGAGTTTTTAGTAAATGTCTATTTTTTTTAAAGATAAAAGCGGGTAAAATTATGTGGTGTAACGTACCATTTATTTCTCACCATGAATTATCATATTAAATTAAATCTATAAGTTTTTTATTTTTAAAAATCACTAAGATAACAAAATACTAAACAAATGTACAAATAGAAAGAATAAAATAATACAGTTTTTTAAATAACTTACCAAATGTTGACATTATTTGCACAAACCAAATAATAAACAATAAAAACAAGATTAGCTCTGTTTTTTTCACTACCAGGTAACCACAATTGTTTATCAAACCACGTATTAGGAAAAGTTTCCTTTTCTTTGCTATCCACAGCCCCGGATAAGGCATATTCCAAGTGTGCCCATGCACAGGGGCCCCAAAAGTGTTAACCCGGGCCTGGCTATCCAAATGCATAAATGTAAAATCTCTAGCCTGAGATCGGCCGCGGTTTGATCCACATCCAGCCCGCAGAGACATTTTAAGGACCTTGACGAGATAGCGATAAACAAAAGAAATTATGTAATTTCGGTGGTGGGCGGATAGTAGACATGAAAGGTTAGCAATACTAAATAATTAAAATAACTAAAAGGAAAGAAAATCATGTTTTGAATTAGTATAGTCCAGGGCGTGATCTCGAGTAACTGTTCAAGTTTTGCTGGCACGCGAAAGTATGTCGATTTTTTAAAACTGACCTCCATAAAACATAATTGGGGACTCTTGGTATAGAGTATCGTGAATTTTGTAGATGAATGGGCCGACAAGCTGTATGTTCTTCCATTTTTGCATAACTACTAATAATCGCCAATGCACCTTATCTTATGGTTCTTTATTCGTGCATCATATCCTGGAGATGATGCAAGAATGGAAATTCTTGATAGTGTTAAAATAGTTTTTCCACAAAGACAGTAAGTAGCAATATACTTCAATGGGCCTCCTGCTTCACATTGATAATTTAGAGCATTGCCGTGTTCTAAAATATGTCTAACGCTTCTTTTATTTGATGGTAAAACACTATCGAGCTGTTGCAAGGTGAGAAGATACTCATTTTCTTTTTCCACATCGTCTACTTGCTCTTCTACAACATTATAACCGGATCGTTGTGGCACGTGGCATGCTTTCTTTATTGCATGGTTAATTTCACATCGCCGTCGGCCTGTGATGATTCGTCCATCCTGACGTACACGAAGCATAATAATTGTACGGTATATAATAATTAAGTAATAATTATTGGGGCTACAAGCCTCTTGCTGTATAGGTTTAATAATATTGATAATACATATTTTATGTTTTACTGTAAACCACAGACAGGGATTATAGTTGAAGCTTCGACATGTATCATGGAAGCCGTGTGATAGATAGTATATAATAGTTTTGGAAGTTAAACATTTGGTTTTCACAGCCTTTTTTTTACTTTTATTTTGGTAAAAATAATAAATCCCTATTAATGTAAAATGGGTCATAATTGTGGTACCATTTTAAAGGGGACGAACTTGTTCGTAAAGTGAAAAAAAAACAGGTCAGTTCATAGAATTAAGATGAATTAATTTATTTTTACAATTTAAAATATATTTAATGAAATTATTAAAGAAAAAGATAAGGAAAAAGTTTAAGATTACGGTAATGTAATAATCTTTTAAATTTGGAGAGGTTTAGTTAGAATGGATTAAGTGTGCTGTTGTTTTTTTAAGCTATATGCACAATTTATTCCCTACCCCTTAAAGGAATAGCGTTATTATGTATGTATGCATGCATGCATGTATGTATATATGTATATATGTATATATGTATATATGTATATATACATATATATATATGTATGTCTATATGTAAATATACGTAAGAAAAAGAATAAACTTAAGATTTATTTAGTTTTTTACTTAAAAATATTTTAAATAAAATTATTAAAATAATAAAAGAAAATACTAAGTGATGAAGATATAAAGTCAATCTGTTGAGAAGTGATACATACATTCTAAATGGGTTTTGCCCATTTTGTAATAGAAATTAAATTTTTCACCCCCACTAATATTGAATTCTGAACCTATTGTAACCGTTGAAGTCTAAGTTTTTCATCCGGCAAAGCAGATTTGAAGTTAATGGTCATAATTCTAAGAACTGTACCCGAGAAAAGGTTATCTTACCTTTTATATATACAAAAACGTTCTAATATAGATAAAAGGTCATATAACATATTTCTGAATGCAATTTTCAAAATTCTGACAATTATTTGTAAATCGGCACGTTGGGACGAAATATTTAGACCTAGACGGTTCATATTGGTTCAGAAATGTCAGATGAGTTGTGGTAACAAACGTGTTATGGTAGAGGTTTAATAATAGAGATTGATGTCCTAAGGGAAAAGGTTGATTACAGTTAAGTTTGGTCAAGATTCATGTACTCGGTATTACTCCGACAAACATTAAACAAACTCCGTACTATTTTTAAATGTTTGTATACAGTATATCTCCTACCCACGAGAGTGACAACGCATATCGGGAATGGGGAGGTCGAGGATCGAATCTCAGCTGACTATACTAAGGTGTTTTTTTTCTGAATTTCCTCGGCCCCGGCAAAGATTTATTTGATTACCAAACCCTTCCTTCACCTCTGACAAGACATCTTGTGAATGTGGGGAGTGCCAGGCCTCCACCGTGGTTCGGATTCCACGTTAAACTGTAGGTCCTTCATTTCATCTCACAATCACCCTACCATTACACATTAGCGTAAGTGCGTATAACCCGAACGGGTAGTAAGACGCGGTGCTAATAATAATAATAATAATTTTCTGGATTGTTTCCCATATTTACTTTACATTATTCCTTTCTCATCCATACCCCTATGGCATATTTAATGTGTAGAGAACATAATGGGTAGTAAAATACAAAGAAAATGTTGCTCTTTTCATTATGATTACGATTTTAATAGATTTCATCTGACCCACGTGGGGTTCGAATTATCTAAGGCGTCACTCTTGTTATAGATTGAACTTCTGTTGACAGCGATATCAGGGCTTGATTCTCGGTAGAATGTACTGACAGTGTAATTTCCCTGAAGGGTTTTCTACGCTTTCTTTCTCTCTCCACGCAAATGCGGGCACGATTTCTCAAAATTCAACCTTCATCATTCCTAGAATATTAGCATAACTAGTACAAGTTCTTATAGCCCAAAAGGGTACTAAGACTAAGTTTAGAAAAGAAAGGCTCAATGTTCCGTTTGAGCACTAAGAATATTTTTTCAACATTTATTTAGATTTCTTTGCCCAAGGTAAAATGATCCATTGACGCGAAATAAGTGTTTTACATAGGAATTACTAAAATAGGGGTTGTGGGGTTCTATTTGAAGTTGGATTGGAACCGACAGAATTAACTTTGAGTTTTGACCGTCTATATTTTTAAATTGTCTATTAAAGAATAATATAGACTCGCTTAAATATATTTTATAGTGTGGCAACAAAATCCGGTCAGGCCAACTTTGATTAGTGTAACTTTATTTTCACGCCATGCCCTTACTACCCATCCGGACTATCGGCATTTAACTACATTATTTGGGTGTTTTGAGAAAAGTTGGTTTTAGAAGAAATATACCCCTATTTGTATGTACAATTTGTGGGAGACCATTTAGGAAAAACAGCCCTCAACACACCCACCACTAGAGATGGGAAAAACAGTGATTTTACGATATCAGTGAATACAGTGACTGTGATTTTAAAATATCGGTGATTTATACCAGTGATTTTTCACTGTTAGTATTTAACTGCTGTCCGAGTAGGCGCGTACAATCGAGTATCGAGTAGGAGTATGGAGTATTTCTGAGTACTGGGTATTTACTATTTACTCGAATAATCCCATGACATTCGGTTGTCGGTTGGAACTTGAAAGGAGAACTAATTACTTGGAAGTTTGGCGGCTTGCAATGGAATTCGATACTTAAAGACTTAACATAAGCTCTTTCTGTCGGCACTGACATTGACATTATTGACATACAGCTACCTAATCTCCGGGTTTCGTGTTGCCTGACTATGTACAGTCAATACAAAAGTATGCGTTTTAAGAAGTTTAATACAATTGAAAAATAGATAAATAAAATATGTTATTTAGTATTTTATAGTGAAATGTTATGTAATTTGGGCAAAATTAGTGGTCCAACAAACATTATGTTAAACTTGAATACCAATATTAACTTATTTTACGTACTATGAGAAACTCTTGTAATTGTGTAATTTATTTAGTGATCTATTTCACTACAATTAAAATTTATGTGAGATTAAAAATGAACATAACATAATGGTGATTTGTTTAGAAAACGTTTGGAAAGCAGGTCATATATTATATTATTGTAGTGTTATTTTATTTTAAATACCGTACATATAATAGTAGATGAGCTATACATCTATTAGAAGCAAATAAACCTATAAGATGCTAGAAAATATTTAATCAATTATTATATAAACACACTTTAGATTAGACTATAGGATGATGAGGATCATCAACGCATTGTAAATAATATATTAAGGTTTATTTCTATTTTTTCTATTTTGTTACTTATTTTAATTCATTATTTACGATTTTGGGGATAGGATCACCGAAAAAAAGAAATGATTTTTTTTCGTAGCCTACTTTTAAAAAGAATCCGAAATGTGATTTGCTTAGTAAGCTAAGCTTGCTTTTGAATTTTGCTCTTAACAACAAATGTTTTGTATTGAAAATGCATGTGAAGGAAACATTTAAACTATTAAAGTCATTTTTACGTAGCAATCTTATACTGTTTTTGATAAATGAGCTCTAAGAGATCAAGTGTTTTAAATAGAAATAACACGTAAAACATGCCAGTCAATAAGGTCGATTCTCAATTAGTTGGTAGAAAATAAAAAATAAAAGAATAACAAAGGCCGTGAAGCGAGTATTTATTCGAGTGTCTAGAAAAAGAAGCAATACTAGCTCCGTAGCTCGAGTATTGCGAGTATTTCGAGTATTGTGAGTATTTCGAGTATTGTGAGTATTTCGAGTATTGTGAGTATTGTGAGTATTTTGAGTATTGTGAGTATTTCGAGTATTGTGAGTATTTTGAGTATCTCCGATCACTGATATCTCAATCACCGATAATTTTGGGATCGAGTAACTGGGAGTATCAGTGATCAAATGGTATCGGTGAAAAAATCACAGTCAGTGATATAGCGCCCATCTCTACCCACCACCCTTCTATTACCAGAAATAACGTATATTGCGAAAGTTATGTCATAGACCGTCTGATCACTGATGTGGGTAGACTGTAATTAAACTATTTATGTGACCTTTGGAGCAAGAAATATAATTTAAATTCCTTAAAACCCTAGTTCTGTGAAAATGTTAGAAAGCTAAAATATTTAAATTTAAAAGTGTATTGCTGGTTGCCTACAGGCTGTATATGCTCACTTGGTGTAGATCCGTTTACTAATGCAAGAGTTACAAGACAGACATAAATTGAATGTATTATTTTGTTTTTCCTAAAAATACGTAAAACTTAATTATTACAATACTAATAATAATGCAATATGATAGAAATTAAACTACACATTTTCTCTAATTTGATGAGATTTAAGAATTTATGTTGCATCCATTATCAAAACTAGCTTATCCTCCCCAAACGTGGAATTTCATCAGGGTCTTGTGTTACAGTCACGTGGTTGGTAAGTTATGGGCTTATGGTACTTGCAATAATCTGTTTGTTTATATTTAAGCTAAAAAATCACTTCAATGAAAGTGTCTAGTTCTCCGTTCATGGTAAATAGCATTGAATATTCCACTTATCGTATTTTGAATAGCACACGTCTTTGGCATAATTTATAAAAACTATATTTCCAGGAATCAAAAACAAGAATAGCATTCACAAGCATAATTTGACAGAAATCCTTAGGAGGGTATAAATTGACTGAGAGCTCAAGGAATTTATCGTTTGACTCAGAGCTCTAGGACTGTATCATTTGAATGAGAGCTCTAGTGATAGGTTACAAGCCAAAAAATATCCATCCACAGATTAAGTTTTGAGGTGGGATTGCTCTTCCACAACCTGATTATTGGCTACAAGTTGTTTAAATTGTTTCAATTGTTTTCAATTCTCTAGTTTATAATAGTAAACTTCAATTGGAAAAAAGTTACATCCTCCAATATATTTTTTTAAATTCAAGATTGATGCATTTAAACTTCTCAACTGGGGTGGAGGAGAGTAAGGAAAACTGTATACGTAGTGTATCAGAATATTCTTTGAGAGAGAGAGTGGAAAAAAACCATTTAGGAAAACTAACTGTACAGTACATCCAACCAAGATTAGAGCACAGCCCTTCCTGTTGTTTGTGAACCAGACTGTGTGAGCCTAACTTTTAGTCCACAGTTCCGTCAACGGGAAGACTAGTTAAAATTAATAAAAAGCAAGGAAGATTTTATAAAGTTGATGTGTACTTGTTTGATAAAGCATCTTAAAATAGTGGACAGTACGAGACAAAATTTAACTAATTTAAATAAATATGATCTTCTATTGTTATTTTTTTGTACATTACCAATTGTTACTGAGGGCCCAACCAGAATATGATATGCGTAGGAGTGGAAAGCAGCCATGGCACATTGCATTGGTAAATTGCAATTTAAGGTGACCTGGAATTTACTGGCATAAATAAATGTGTGACCTTTTCCGTATTTTGCGAGCTTAATTAATAATGCTTAAAGAAGAATACTAACAAAAACCCTTACAGTATATTCTTCAAGAACAAAAACAAGAACCATTATAAATGAATGTATGACCCACCTCGTTGGCCACATGTATAAAACTATCACTCTCTCAATAGACTTAACTGCCGATGACGGCAGAGGTATAACTGGGAAGTAATGAGCCTGTGGCAAAACTTTCATCGTGGGGCCCTTCAATAGAAGAATAATTGTCACGTTGGCAACTTACGTAGATAATAAACAAACTGATGCTTTGCTGAATAAAAATAGAAACTTCACTGTGCATGCGTTAATAGATATGGACAATGCACCAAGCACCAAGCACTAAGATTTTTTTTTAACTTACCAACTAGCCAAAACAATGCAATATTTAGAAATGGTTTGAACTTTAGCAATTTATCTTAGAAATGATAAAAATGGATTAGCGATAATTTCTGCATGTAAAATTGTTAAGTAAATTATTTACTGGCACAAAAATGCGTTTATTTTATACTATTATATCATGTAGATAATGATTTTACAGAAAAATATGTCAGATCTTTTTTGCAAAGCATGAAATTATGCACAATAAAGTGACTATTGAGTAATCTTTGTTTAAATAATTAAATCTTTATGAAACAAAAAAAGGCTTAAAAAAACTGTAATCTTTTGCCAACTTCATGGACTAATTAATTTTGGATGTTTGGTCCTGCGTAATGGGCCCCAATTGGGCACGGGCCTGTGGAATTTTGACACCTTTGCCACCCTATAGCTATGCCATTGGAATGGGAAGATCGGCGTTCAAGTCTCAGTCAAGTGTACTGAGAGTGGTTTTCCTTAGTTTTTTACCACCGCAAATGCAGTTACACTTCCTATGAATATAACTTTCTTCATCCATACACATTAGTGTACTTATTACATATGAATATAACACAAACGGGTAGCTAGACATGGTGGTAAAATAATGTATTCAAATTGGAACAATAAAACTGAGCCATTAAAATAATAATATTTAGCACCGCGTCTTACTACCCGTTTGGGTTATACGCTCGAGCCATTAAAAATTCCTGTTTGACTCGCTGTTCTCAATCATTTTGTCCCCTCCTACTCGCACCGGCAGGTTCATAAACCAAGGGACTCACTCTCACAATCTACAGAACTGCCAGTGGCATAGAGGTAGGGGTTTGAATCTCGGCTGGGTGTAGGCAGGGAAAGAGGGGAAGGAAAGGTGACTTCTGTGCAATGCTCACTAATGGACACCCCTGAATTCCGCTAAAGGTTTAAAGAGAAGTGAGGGGTGTTTTGAGGCGCGTGAAAAGGGTCACATTAAACCTCCTCCCCCTTCTTAGAGGGAGTGAATGGATCGTTTAGACTAACAGCTCTCTCTTGCACGAGGGGAGTTTTTTAAACGAAATATTTGTACACATACACGAACTTCACTTGTGTTATGACAGATAATGAATCAAGTCCCACTTTGTCTGCATTGAATCCCGCTCAAGATGGAGTTAGATGGGGGAGTTATCAAACTCAAGACTGGATAGCGTACTTTTACAAAATATTAAGGGGAGCATTTGAAACTTTACCAGAGAATATATAATTTGACATCGCGTCTTACTACCCGTTAGGGTTATACGCTTTAAGTACTAATTACTCTAATGGATTAGGAGTTGGGAAGGTTGAATTAGAGGAAGTGAACCCGCATTTGCGTGGAGGGAGATTGGAAAACCACCCCCAGTTCACCCGACCGAGATTCGAACCTCGATCTTCCCGTCCTCAGCAGTCGAGCTCAACACGACAAGCGCGTTAGACAACTACGCCACCGAGGCGGGTATGATATAAGGCTTCTCTCAATATACTACACTGTCGATGTCAAGAAGATTGTAGTTCAATTCCGGTCAGTTGTAATGCGAGTGTTTTTTCCTCAATATTTTCTCTCACTCCCCACGCATATGTGGGTAGGACTATACATCCGCGAAATTAAATCTCTTCCCCAACCAATTAGAGTAATTAATACATAGGTGTATAACCCTAATGGGTAGCAAGACGCGGTGCTAAAATGTAAAAATACAAGTGAATTAACTCGCAAATTGTAGGCTTGTAGCTTTATGAGACAATCCCTTGACCTACTGCTATTATGGACGTCTCACCTGCAAGCCAAACTTTTAAACATCACAAAGTTACATAAAATAAAAATTACTTTAGTTATTTATTTATTCTTAAATACGATTTACCTGCAGTTCCACTCGCGTTAATATTATTTTCAAAAATATTTCCATTGAAATAATAACGTTTATAATTGCAAAGTTTTTACTGAAAAGAAATCACGCAACGTATTAGATAGTAATGATGAAAGTTTGGATCTGATAAATGATGTACTTTCATTATTAATAAAGCCAATGTACGCTATTTATTTCAGCTTTAAGACTAGACACACAAAATATGTGTATTATTTGAAGTAAATAAAGTAACAAAATGTAAGTACATGCTTGTTTATAAAATATGTTAGTAGTTTTATCATCAGGAGCGATCAGTTTCAGGTTACTGCTATAAATATATCGGGATCACTCCCCATATAGTTGTCCATGTGAGAAACACTTGCTGCAGTGATCAACGCCTGACACCTTCAGAGTCTGTCCTTGTATTGTGTTGATGATCATCGCATGGCCAACCTTGATAGGAAATTACATTCATTTAAACTGGAAAGGCAGGTCTGATGGGTATTTTTAATATCGAGATTCACCTTCCCGTAGCGCAACCTGTCATGACAGTCACCTATATGATAAATATTTGCATATTGTTTACGTGCCAGTTCCTTTGCACGGTTTATCTGGGTCCACATTTCACATAAAAATGATGGGTGCTTGAATTTTAATTGAAGAACGTGGATGGGTAAACCAAATCGAACAAGTGAATTAAATAAATTATATAGAATAGTGCCTATAAACATGTAAGTGTAGGATGGCGCTTCGTACTGGTCTAAAATAAAATCATTAATTTTATCAGCCGATCTATAATTATACATTAAGACGTGGTTCTAAAAAACAGTATCATTAACTAAAAATATGTTATTAATACTTAAAATTACCAGTATAATAGTGTCAGGTGTTTATTATGGATATTTATATTTTTTCTATTGTATAAGACTGATTGACAAATGTCAATTTGCTCACAATAGGAATGGGTTGTCAGTTGATTAAACAATAATTTTAAATATTTGTATACGTGTGTTTTAAATATATGTAGGAAATATTGAGGGACTTTTCCAGCCCGCCAAAAAATAAAAATTGGGGCTCAGGCCCACTTAGCCCCCCTCCATTTTCAGAGCCCCTGTCTGTGTTCAATATAGGCTAGTTTATATTCAAAGATTATAATAGAATTGGCCAGTCTTTACTCTCTCAAATAGATTATATAAATATATACCATATAGTTAATGGGTGAAAAGAGAAGACCCAAGTCCTTCATGGTCTTGTGTGATAGATACTTTATAATTTGGTTGAGTCCACTCCAACCTGCATTAAAATATATCTTCATTGATGTACAAATTGTTTATCTATTTCTTTGTTCTGTTAGACATGCTTTGCCTGTGGGCGAGCCAAAGTGCGAGAGAATCTGTCAGGTGAAATATTTTAATACGATGGAGATAAAACATCTGAGTCAGGACTTAGAGCAACACAAAGCGGCTTTTGATAAAGAACTGCTCCAGTGTGAGTCATCCTTTAAGTATCTCAGTGCTTTGAAAATCTATTCGTAGAATGCGTGGGTTACGTCATGAACGGTAGGTAAGACCTCAAATGAAGTCGAACCTTTGACGACATTGAGCCGCACGCTAAATTAATAACATACTGTATCATACCGGCTGAGGTAGTCCCCTAGAGAGTTCCTCAACAGAAACATATTGCATTCAGCACTGAAAATTCATAATTTTCTAAACATTATATGAAGCTATCTCATAATAAGTAAGCGTCTTCACAAAGGTATCTTTAGCCCACGGTTTGCCGAAGGTTGTTAATGGTGTGTCGCATCGGTTGTTAGTTACGTCAGTGACATTAGTGGTTGTAAAATATGCACATTGTCCATTTTCGAGATGGACAGATGACAGTTAAACTCATAACCTTGAATAATTCCAACTTTAAAGCTAAACGCCACTTGATCACAACCCTTATCGATTTACTTACATTCATACTCACTGCATTTGATGAAACTGTGAAGATCCACATTAATATGGAAATAGAACGAACTTTACAATACGGGGTTTTTCGGGACCACCAAACGATTGTCTTATCTCTGACGAATTGTGGCTGAGCACCCTCCACCATCTACAATATTTGAGAGATCCATCCCCATTCCCGTCAAAATATCTGTTTGAAAGCTCTTTGGATAATTGTTGTGGCGTGCATGGATACGATCGAATCAAAAGTCCATATAAGCCATGTATTTATGTATAGTTACACTTGTATGCAGCTGTGGGTTGCTGTTTGAATCTAGAGTCCACGAACTTATCACTGGGTTTGATTTATTCAATAGATGCACCTGTGTCAATTCTCACTATTTCTATTACACTTTGTAAGAATGAAAACAATGTCCAAGGTTTTCAAGATCATCAATTCTATCAAGATTTGAATAATTTTCAAATAAAATATTCGATTTATTCAGTAATTCAGAAGTAAACAAACACACGCGAACTTTTTTTAAATTTTAATAGTCGATTCTACAGACCTGACATTATTTTCTATTTGTATTTAAAGTTAAAATATATCTGATAGATAGTGGATCGTTGCAGCGATGGCTGCAGATTATTGCACTATAGTGTATTCTAATTTTTTTTTATTAGGAAATGTTATATTTAATAAGCCCTCACTCGACTTTCTAGTTAAAAATTTAATCATCAATGTCTATCAACTTTACATCTATAAATAACTTTCGGTGTTTAATTTTAATCAAAACGTATATTTTCTACCTTCACGCCATGATGAGAACTTTAAAACGGCCACTATTCCAGCTCTCTATTTGATGAATGAAACCACCCAAGTAGAACCAAGTTGTTATTATTTTTAACCAAAAATAAATATTTTATTCATTGATAAGTTATACGATACACAAATCATGATTTACATGGTGATGTAAACAAAGAATGGCTGTACAGATGAACCACCACACACACACAGAAGGAAGAGATGTGAAATTCCTTAGGAAAATTGGGTTTTAGTTTAAGAATACTATTTTTTCTTACATCCTTGAGCATAAACTTTTAAAATGAGTCTTCGTTGGTCAAAATCGTTTTCCCATAATTTCAACTAACGGAAATGGGCTTATCAAATTATATAGAAGTTATATAAAAGGAACGCGTGAGAAATTGAGAAAATGAGAGGGTAAGTGGTGAGTGTGTGAGTAACTGTGTGATTGAATGTGATGCTGAATGCTGAGTGTATGCGTGTATGAATGAGTATTGTGTGAGTTAGTGTGATATTGAGATTGTTAATAATATAAAGTGAATACGATAGAGTGAATTTTGGAAGAGTGATAGTGAGAGATGGTGTGTGTGAAGATAGATGGGATACATTAAATAATACTTTGAAATATCATTAAAATACACTCAAAACTAAGTGGCAGTTAGGAAACATAACTGAACTTAATGGTATTGTGATACTGTTTGAAAATATGAGCACACCAAACCCAAACTTAAACAACTAAAATGTCACACGCTTTGGTGGCCGCGTGGTATAACGCGCTATTCTCGTGTTGGACAAGAATGCCGAAGACGGGGAGATCGGGGCTCGATCCCGGTCAGGTGCACTGAGGGTGGTTATTCCCTAAACGTTTTTCCAATCACTTCCACGCAAATGTGAGTGCACTTCCTTCCAATTAAACTTTATTAATCACTAAACCATTAGTATAATTAGTAGGTACAAAGGAGTATAACCCGGACGCGTAGTAAGGCACGGTTCGAAAAGAAATTAAGATGGCTATCTAAACGCATTTCAAGATCAATTTTTGAAATTATATTACATACAAAACATATTTAAACATAAATGTAAGGATTTAATTTATAATTCTTGCGTGAATCAAAACGTTAAAAAAAAGTTTCTTCAAGAAATTGACTAATTAACATTTTTATCTTTAAATGTTAGTCAATATTTTTTATTTAAACGCGAATTAATTATAACATTCAAATAACCATAAAATGTTTCCCCAGTATAAGAAATGAACTCCTTTTGTCAAAGAATGTATGTAAAATGTGTGCTTGTTTTAGAAAATATGGCCATTTATTGATCAGAGGTAAATATTCAAAAATAAAGAAGAAGCAAAAGTATCAATTCAAACAAAATGATATATATCTAAACTACTTTCATTTGATTACTTTTAGTATGGTAACATTTTTGCTATAGATTTTATAATTATTGTGCAGTAGTAAGAATTGAGTTATCATTTGGAACTAAGGTTAACTACTTTAATTTCAGGTATAAAACCATGCACAGGCATTTCATGGTAATGTAAACAAAGAATGAAAAGCTAAAAAATTGTTTGGAAAATCAGATTTTCTTTGGAAATTTCTATTTTTCCTGACATCCTCCACTCCTTAACCTATAAAATGAAAGGTCGTTTGTCAAGATCTGTTAACCCATTTCCTCGTAATTTCTATTAACAGAAACGGGCTTAGCAAAATATATCTAAGATTTCCCCTTTAATTTTAATTAGCTAAATTTCCTCTTTGACCATTAAATAGATAGCATATTCACCGACTTTTAAATATTTCGAGATCACTACTAACCTTTATGAAATATTAGCGTGATGAAATACTGTATACCTATATGCTAAAACCTGCCTGGATTTAATGTCCTACAGAATACACATGGCAATCAGGTAATATGTTCCATAGATCTTAGGGAACATAAGACATAGAAACATATAGACATATACTTTGTTTTATTAGTAGAGACCTCGCCCCATTATTTGTTTGCTTGTTTGACCTATCTGTATAATTTTATTATAGGAGTATGAATAAAGAAGGTACAATTTAGGTAGAATGTTCCCTCATTTGAGTGAAGGTAGAGTAAGAATCATTTTAGGAATAATCCCCCTAAGTACACCCTACCGGGATTTGATTCTTGATGTCCCCTTAACGAGCAAACCAGATTAGACACGACTAGCATTAGCTAGTCCAGGTGGTCACATATCCTTGGTGTTTTTATTATTAAAATTGTTAATATTATTTGGATCTGTTTGGCTCTCAGCTCTTGTATGTCTGATACTTAGGATCTTCTAATGTTCATGAAATTGACTTCTACATTTCCTCACTTAACCTATCTAGCCTGGATCCGAATCAGTGGCTGAAAATTACCAAACCTTGTTCTCATGGATGTTTTTGTCCTTACTACCTGATCAGGGTATCCACATTCTCACAATAATGGGGTGGAGATAAGACTACTCACATTGGCTTAGCAGGAGAGAGGAGACAAAATTATTTTTAAAAATTAGTAAAAAAGACTAGGTATCCCCAGTAAGGATTCAAGTCTCAACCTCCCCGTCAAGGTTAAACCGGGCAAGACGAGACTAATCCCTTTGCCTGAGTGTACCCGCTTTGAGAAATACGAAACATATTATGTTTAGAAAATATGTATTTTTACTTTCTCATTTCAAGAGAAAGTATTATGATCGTGAATGATCGTGAAAAAGATCGATCTCGAGACGATGAAAAAGGTTTACGTTTTATGTGAATATGAACCCAAGAAAGTAAATTTTAGTGTTCTGTATGTCTGTCTTCTGTTTGTCCTGGCCACGGATGCAAAACGGTTTGATGGCTATTAATTTCAAACTTAATATCTATATTTTATAGGGCTGTACCACAAAGAGGTAGTTTTACCCTATTCCTTCAACTGATGAGTTTTTTTAATTCCAAATTTTTTTAAATGTCTCTTATAATTTTGTTTAAAATGTATATTTGTGATTTGTTTTAAATGGCAATTAACACTGTAGGTATAATTGTATTTGAAGTAAAAACTCATTTATGTGTAATTTATTGATGATTTATTTTTCAAAAACTGAAGATATTAAAAAAATTGCCTTGACAATTTAGTGCCAAATGTATAGCTTAGGAATGTTTGATATGAAAAAAAACCCTGTATACTTTATTTTGGGTAAAAATTCGATAGAGGGTCTTTTACTCAGAAGTAATTTTGGAAAATTTGAATTATTTTAAATATGGCTATAGTGATTTTGATTAAAATGTGTATTTGGGGTGTGTGTGGATATGAAAATGAGAAACAAAGCTGTATAGTTGCTTTGGGGTGCACGAGAGGGCGGGAATTTTGTTACGTCAAAATAATCTATCTTTATTTATCAAAAGTTAATTAGTTTAAGGGTTGTTTACTCACGAACTATTAAGTAAAATCTTAATATTTTAGAAATTGACTTCGAAGATTGACTAATTCAAAATGGTAGTCTGCAAATAGTTTTTCATGATAAATAGGAACATGGTTTTATTTTTACAAATATCAAATAATTATAGAGAAGTCAAAAATTAATTTTTGAAAATGTGAATGTCCCTAAATATACTTGAACAATTTGGCTTAATATATATCTATTAAGAGTGATTATTGTGACTAACAGGATGATTTCTTTATTTTAGTGAGTAAAATTTATTTAAGGGAAACTTACTAAAAACCTAGTTTTGAAAATTTCCCAAAGCTTTAATAAACAATATGAGAAAGTTTGTGAGATTGTGTTGTACTTTATTTTAATAATCATATCTAAAACAATATCAACATTCACTTCCCTGGGCATCAGTGGAATGTCGTGAAGTGTTGCCAGGGTAAGTAGTATCAGTTTAAACTGTACTTGTGAATTGTTCACACCCCTCAATAGAACACTCATTGTTCAGGTACCGAGGTGAATACATTCCTGGTGAGGAATGCAGAGCAGAACATATGTATGATTGGTCAAATAGGGCCAAATTGGGTGAGAACATATCACAGGAACAGTTTTAACAAGTATGATCCCCTTGAAACACTAGGCGACACGCCACTGATAGGCGTGCAGATAAAGGCGTTAGTCTCTTATTGTTTAGTTTTTATTATTTAGCACCGTTTCTTACTACCCATTCGGCTTATACGCTTAGGTACTAATTACTCTAATGGGTCAGGACTAGGGAAGGTTGAATTTAAAGGAAATGAACCCACATTTTCATGGAGGAAGAGTGGAAAAATATTTAGCGAAAACCACTCCTAGTTCACCCGACTCAGATTTTAAACTTGATCTCCCAGTCCTCAGCAGTCTAGCTCAACACAATACCAGCGCGTTATATAACTACACCACCAAGGCAGGTTATTGTTTAGTTAGTCAGTGATTTGAATAGACTATTTTCGTTAGAATCCTGATCAGAGTTTCCGAGGTTCTTTTTGTTTTTAAATTGTTTCCCACTATTTCTTAACGCAAATTCTTGAGAACTTTACCACAGTTGTACTTATCATTTTTCTGGATACCTTATTAGTGGAAATATTTTAATATCCCGGTTGAGCATGACAAAGTTGGATGCGTGGCTGGTATAAAATAATCAATGCTTTAACTAACAATTAAAACAATAATTTAGATAAATCCGAAATGTGCGCGTGTGTTTTAAAAAAGTCACCAGCCAGTGGGAAGTGAAGCCCAACCTCCTGAGTAGACTCACAAGAACAGACCGTACTGAATACACTGTCGGAGACGACCACTCACCAGTAATGAAAATCAAGGTTTATTTAATATAATTTTAGC
>CABFOV010004220.1:5254-19703 GCA_902141375.1 Timema poppense
GTCTCGGTCAGGTGCACTGGGGGGGGGGGTTCCTAAATAGTTTTCCACTCTCCTTCCACGCAAATGCGGGTTCACTTCCCCAAATTCAACTTTCCAATTCCTAATCCAATAGCGTAATTATCATTTAAAGCGTATAACCCGAACGGTTAGCAAGACGTGGTGCTAAATAAAAAAAAATATTACTACCAGATCTAATAAGTTCTAATAATGTGAGGCAGATATAGACTCACTGCGATATCACAAGCGGGAGACGCCAAATTATCTTTAAAAATACCCCAGCGAACGGGGAAACTCGGCTTCGAAGACCAACACACAAACATCTAACACCCGGGCTAGACGACAAGTAAATGAGAGAGGCGTCATTCGGGGTGTTCCCAACAACCAGCGTCGAGTGCTAGGGGTCGGGTGGCGCGATTCGTGAAGATTGCCACCCCTCTTCGTACTTGGAGAAAACCTTGTTAGATTTTATTAGTCCCACTGGTGTATAAAGGCCTGTCCTTGATTCACGTATATCTATTCTATTGTAACCACTCGTCGGAGTAACTGCTGGAAGATATTTACGAGCGTCTGCTAAGACTACGTTTTGAAGACTAAGCATAGTTTACTATGGTGAGCTTTGAGCTCTTTTGTTCTATGCCCAGATGACTTTGTTTTGTATGTCAATTCTACTGACTTGTTTCTATATACCCATTAGGCACAGTTAATAGCTTTATGCAATATCTTTCTATGTCTAATAGTCGCAAATATTAGGGTCAAGATTAGACCCCTTAGACTATATGACCATGCTGCGGCTAGATTAAAGAATATAATAAAATAATGCAGGATACTATGTTATCTAATGGTTTGGTTCACGACCTAACTGGGTCTGTATCTGACACTTGTCTCTGATTTGTGTACTACTATGCGGTGTGCAGCCTGTGGAAGTGCTACCTGTCCATAGTAGTGACCCGTGGGGTTTTGTCTGTTGTGTACGACCCCCTTGTGGCGGATTTAGCGTTAGTCGAAAATGATCACTATTTTTTCTATTATTATTGTCTCCTTTTTAGGGTAACATAAGAAATATACTATTGATTGCTCAGGCAGTACTAATTAGGAATGAACCAGCCATAGTATCTGTAGCGTCTAGATTCCTGTTAGTTTGCCCTTTACTATGTGAAAAATTATAGTTTCTCTTCTAGGAGATTATAACATAGTAATGTTTATCTTTCTATGGAGTTAATCTAAGCTAGCTAGTTAGCTCACATTAATTACCGCCCTTGTAGCTCCTTAAACTGGGACTAAATTTATGTGGCTTAGTTATGTGTTGTAGTTGGAAGCCTCACAGTCAGATGACTGGAGTAGAATTATCTATGATTATTTTGTAATTAGATTTGATTACCACCACTTATTTATATTGCCTTAAGAGTTGCTGCCTTTCGTCCTATTTGATGACTTAGTAAATGTCCTTATTTAACGAGTTACAAGCTTTTCTTATTTACACCTATGATCTATATGTGTGGGTTATAGGGTCTACCTAGGTGCTTCACACCTGATGCTCCTTGGTCGAGCTAATTATATTATTGTAACCGTTTATATTCTCATGTTTAAACAATGGATGGTTTGAATAATCTATAATTGTATGCACTTCCTTTTGAAATGACTGAATAATAATAAACAGATTTGTTAAACTTGTAAATTATTCTTATACTTTGTTCCTTCCAATCAACATTTATCAGTTCATATTATTATTATTAGCACCACGTCTTACTACCCGTTCGGGTTATACGCACTTACGCTAATGTGTAATGGTTGGGTGATTGTGAGATGAAATGGAGGACCTACAGTTTAACGTGGAATCCGAACCACGATGGAGAACTGGCATTCCCCACATTCACAAGATGTCTTGTCAGAGGTGAAGGGAGGGTTTGGTAATCAGATAAATCTGTGCCGGGACCGAGGATTGAACCCCGGCCGCCAGCACAGAAGTCCGACACCGTACCCCTAGACCGCCAGGTCACCATCAGTTCATAAATGTTGTATAGTGTCTAAAAGGCTTTTTTTCCTTTCAGAATTCTACGATGTAATAGAATTTTGGTAGGTAAAAGATCTTTCAGATATTTCTTCCTACCATAAAGAGGATATACATCTTGTAAATCAATAACTGCTGAAACAATAAAAACGTTTCGACCGAACTTTATGCAACGCCGGTGCTTACACAGCTCACTACGTTAGATTAGCAGCATGCTGGATTGCCTGTGATGGGAAGTTCGAGGTTAAAGTCTTGAAAGGGTTGCCTGGGGCCTGCTTTCAGTATGTGACTCATTACTGGTCATTTCACGATTCTATATCCACGCTAACAGGTGATATGTTACACCCAATATCATTAATGAGGGAACTATAGGTCTTATGTAGAAAAGTTTTATCTTCGCTCTCTCTGTGTTAACTGTTGCCAAATTTTCTCACTTTCCGTAAGTAAGAAGGTGGTGTTCTGGGATAAGAAGGAGCTACTGGCAACCTCGACTAACCAGCGATGCCAAAATGTTCTTAAATTTGAATGGAGATTGACCACACAATAACGAGATAATGACAACTTTGTTTCCCAATAGTAACCATGCAGTTCTCTCAGAGATGATATCCAGTGTAACTTACTGAGCGAGTAATACCATGGATTTCCCGACTGTCTTAATAAGGCCAAGTTATTTAAGAGAATGAAAAACTATCTACATGGTAGCGAAAGTAGAGATTATGGCTTAAGATAGCACAAAAATCATTAATATAGAGACAGCACTCTATAATATACCTGTCCAGTTAAAAAATTAAAAAACTAGGGGTGGTTCTTCTTGTGAAAACCATAGACTTGGTTTCATATCTATTGATATATAGTGTATTTTAAATAGACCATCGTAGTATTCCACTTATTCCAATTTGTAAAATATTTGATGTTATTGAATAGTTTGATATCATCAGTAGACAATAAATAGTTTAAGGATTGTATGTGTTTACCAATATACTCAATAAAAACATTTTAAAAAAAGAGGAGCTTATTTGACCACAAGAGGAAAAGAAGTAGTTTGGAGGTGCTGGAATATAACTTGATGCTAAAAGATATATTTTTCCAAATATTCCTAAACAAATTGACACAGGAAGTTGAAAGACCAAAATTACTCAGATTAGAGTGAGTAATAATGTGCTGTCACAATTTCAAAGCTTTACTTTTATGAACATTAAATTGCATCATTCGAATAGACATGCCACATGACCCAGAAACTCTACCAAGCTAGTTTAATTAGATTTATTATCCACAAAACCATGTTGATTTTCAGATAGTTTGGTTTACAAGTTGCAAAATATGTATTCATGTATTATTTCTACAAGTACTTTAGAGAATGTATTTATTAGAGCCTTCTCACGTGCTAGTATAAATACATGATGGGTGGGCTGATATTCCGCTCTACCTAAAGGCACTCTATCAAACAGCAACATGAAATGGCCGGGGTTGTGGCCTTATGCTCCACATCGAGAGTTAAAGGAATTAAAAATAATAGTAATTTAGTTGTCCTCTTAGGTTGTGAAATAGGGTTTCTTACCTTACACAACGAAAATAAATTTAGGCTTTTCAGGAAGATATTTGACGCAAAAAGAGATTAAACTACTGTGGAGTGTAAGAAATCACATAATTTTTAGTTATACACCCTGTAGACATCACAAGACATTGCTAGGATGGTCAAATCTTCCATATTATGGTGGGCGCGGTAGCGCAGCGCGAATGGGAGAGACTAGAACCGTGTTCAGAGTATTGAATGGCAAATCTAGTGGGAAGATACCAATGGGAAGGCCTAGACGCAGATGAGAGGATAACATTAGAATAGACCTGAGAGAGATAGGGTGTAATGAGGTAGACTGGATATAACCAGCTCAAGATAGGGATATGGTGTAATGAGGTGGACTTAATAGCACTAGCTTAAGATAGGGATAGGGTGTAATGAGGTGGACTGGATAGAACCAGCTCAAGATAGGAATAGGGTGTAATGAGGTGGACTGGATAGAACTAACTCAAGATAGGAATAGGGTGTAATGAGTTGGACCGGATAGAACTAGCTCAAGCTAGTGATAGGGTGTAATGAGTTGGACTGGATAGAACTAGCTCAAGATAGGGTGTAATGAGGCGGACTAGATAGAACTAGCTCAAGATAGGGTGTAATGAGGTGGACTGGATAGAACTAGCTCAAGATAGAGATAGGGTGTAATGAGGTGGACTGGATAGAACTAGCTCAAGATAGTGATAGGGTGTAATGAGGTGGACTAGATAGAACTAGCTCAAGATAAGAGATAGGGTGTAATGAGGTGGACTGGATAGAACTAGCTCAAGATAGGAATATGTGGTGTACTTTCATAAGTGAGGCAATGAATTGTTGAGTTTAGAATTCCACAAAGTAAGTAAGTAATAATTTGATATAGAAATAAGCCTATAGCTACCAATATAAGCTTTATATTGGTTTTAGCTCCTTTTTTATTCTATTGGTATGACTATAGATTAGCTATTTCATGTTTCAGATAACGTTTCACTTGACAAGGTAAGGTTGAAAATATTTGTTAACACAGGATTGACGATTTAAAAACAACCTTTAGCAATTGATCTTGGGCTTAAATCCACCTTAGCCCACCCAGCTGAACTTCCTTTTTGTGTTGGAAAGAGAAATAAAAGAACTAGGATACGAGAACACAATAGTTTCATTAATTACTGTACAAAGCATAACTGATAACACCGATTGGTACACTGAGATAAAATAGTTTACAATTTCATTTGCTTATAAAGCGGATATGCGATATTTTCTCCATTAATTTAAAGTACCGTTGGGGAAATTCTGTTCCCACGATTAATTGAAATTTATTTCCAAAAGGTGACCTGGCGGTCTAGGGGTAAGGTGTCAGACTTCTGTGCTGGCGGCCGGGGTTCAATCCTCGGTCCCGGCACAGATTTATCTGATTACCAAACCCTTCCTTCACCTCTGACAAGACATCTTGTGAATGTGGGGAATGCCAGGCCTCCACCGTGGTTCGGATTCCACGTTAAACTGTAGGTCCTCCATTTCATCTCACAATCACCCTACCATTACACATTAGCGTAAGTGCGTATAACCCGAACGGGTAGTAAGACGCGGTGCTAATAATAATAATAATAATAATATTTCCAAAAATTCTAAGGTGTGCTATAAAATAATATAGTTGCAATAACAACATCGATATATACTCTCAAGGTAATATTTTCTATATACATATTTTTGAATCTTTCTTCCTTCCATCCAGTATCCTGGTGCCAGAGGCGATCACGTACATTGTGGACCAAAGTTTACTAAATAATAATATTTACGTGAATCACGTGTTTTTTTTCTCTCCAAAGACAGGGTTGTCCAAACCTCCTATCAATGAAGATTACCTTAATGTTTAAGTTAAAACAATATAAAACCATGCTATAGTCGTATGTTTTCCCATGTTCAACGCAAGGGTTGTCCCTCCCTCTTCGGTGGTCGAATGGTCAAAGCAATCACTCTCGCAATAGACTGGACTGATAATGACGGGGGTATCGAGGTTTGAATCCTGGTAGAGTGTATTGAGGATCGTTTTCTCTAAATGGTTGTACACTCTCCCTTCATGCAAATTCAGGTACACTTCCTCTAAAGCCCACCTTCCTCATCATTAACACAATAGCGTAATTAGTACGCATGCTTAAATCCGTACGGGTGGTAAGATGCACTGACCAAAAACTACAATAAAATAGGACTAAATGGTACGGCGCACCTCACAGACTACCTTTCACTAGCACCGCGTCTTACTACCCGTTCGGATTATACGCACTTACGCTAATGTGTAATGGTAGGGTGATTGTGAGATGAAATGAAGGACCTACAGTTTAACGTGGAATCCGAACCACGGTGGAGGCCTGGCATTCCCAACATTCACAAGTTGTGATTAATACTCTAATTTAAATCCTCTAAAACTCAGGATATTTGGTTTATTCACGAAAATTACCAGCAAGAAGAATGTTCTCGCCAGGATGTAGATTAAAAATGCTCGTTAAAGCATAATTTCTATCTAGAATAGGAAACAAGAAACAGGCAATTTTTAAATCTCAGTAAATGTAGTACAAGCGCAAATAGTAGAGGGAGTGTGTGTATGCATGTCAGAGGAATAGGGGAAGTTTTATCATCACACATACAAGAGGCACTGCAGTGTAAACCACTCATTTTATTCTCTCGTTTCTCTTTTGAGCATTAGGGTCTAAGGATGACTTACAGTGCTTGAGGTGTCAGTGGGGGGAGGGGTAGCACTCCTTAAAAGGTCAGAGTTTTTGCAATTTTTATATCAACTAATTTTTTAATCCAAATAAATCAAATATTGCTTCAGTACAAACATAGAGTTTAATTTTCTTCACATGTTGATATCAACAGTTGCTTAATATCTGTCATAGGTGTCCTGGAATTTAATGACAAGCCTTTGTATTCATTTAAAAAGTTCCTCATCTAATGTCACTATATGAACAACTGTCATCATATAAAGAAAATTAAACTCTATGTTTCTACTGAAGCAATGTTTTATTTATTTTGGCCAAAAAAAAGGAATGTTTTACTATAAAAACGGCAAAAACACTGCCTTTAACTCGAATATCATACACTTCCATCTTAAATGTGTCAAGTTTTAAGATGCAACACGTTTTGCAAAATAGGTTCAAAAATGGCCAGGTTGGCAACATCTTTAATCACCTCGCTTGTGCTGACGGCCGGGGTTCAATCCTTGGTCCCGGCACAAATTTATCTGATTACCAAACCCCCTTCCTTCACCTCTGACAAGACATATTGTGAATGTGGGGAATGCCAGGCCTCCACCGTGGTTCGGATTCCACGTTAAACTGTAGGTCCTTCATTTCATCTCACAATCACCCTACCATTCCACATTAGCGTAAGTGTGTATAGCCCTAACGGGTAGTAAGACGTGGTGCCAATAATAATAATAATAATAATATAATAATAACCTCGCCGTTGAACGTACTTATACAAGACATAGGTTTATTAACTCGCTCTCCACCTCTCTCCAAAAAACGTGATTATCTCAAATCAAGAGTCCATATTAGTAATAGCCCTTACAGACGATCTCATTAAATCATCTGCACCTTTAAACCACAAGAGACGTGATCATTATGGACCGTGGAACAACACCACGAGTTCAACGAACCGTTTATGACAGACGATGTCTGGGGACGAGGGTGTTTGTGTGTGGGGGGGTCGCAGCAAATAACATTAGTTTTATCTTATTGAAAAAAAAACCACCTTCATGCTTCACACACAGAGACTAATTGCATGACAAATACTCTTTTAGAATAAAAGGTTTGTATGAACTTGGTTCACTCTTTAAAATAGGTACGAGCATTTTGTGAGTACTTTCTAAACACGATTTTATGGAAGTTTTAAATTATATTTTGAGAAGTACTTTTTAATAACCATCCGTGCTGTACGCATATCATTATAATAATGGTACTGGGAAGAATAAAGTAGGATTTAAGAGGAAATGTACCCGCAGTTGCGAAGAGAGAGATCAAATGGAAAATCTTTTTTGGAAAATCTTAGTACACCCGGCTAGGAATTAAACCCAAACCTCCTTGTCACTGGCCTATTACGAGACTAACACGTTAGTACGAAAACCCACCGATGTGGCTATATATATATATATATATATATATATATATATATATATATAAACACTCTTAGCAATATGTTTGGAATTAGTGTTATCTAAAAATAATTTAGTTTAATAGTATTGTTATATACACACAATAATACTGAGTAAATGAATTTTATGTAATTAAACTAATAAATAAGTTTTTATAGTATTTTAATTCTAAAAGAATTATAATATTATAATACTAAGGGCTGGTCTTATGACTCCTGGATAGATATTAATATGGTAGATAAATATTTTTATCTGGTGGATAAGTTAAGAGTGCGTCTTATGACTGACAGATAGCATTTATCTGCCAGATAAAATGTATTTATCAATTGCATTTTTATCGTGAGGTTTAAGTACCTGATAACTTTTATCTGGAAGTTAAAATGCTCGTTGCCATGGTGACGCGTTATTTTAAATGAAGATTTGCCAATCAGAATTTGTTTTTAGGTTAAAATCTTGGTTCGCGTGTTTAGTAAGCACAGGCCCGGGCTCTAACTATATAAAGTTAGAACATTTAATTCACACTTTTATATAAACTGACAAGCTAAATTATAGAGTTATATTTATATAAGAACAAATTATCAAAATGTGAGTACAATAGATAGAATTTTATAAACGTTGTACCCAACTAATGCCCACATTTTGTCAGACACCAAAATTAATACTCGCAAGACATCTTAGCTTCTGTGCCCACGTGACACCATCTGTCTCTTCGCACTCGTTTAGCCGCCATTATTTAACAAATGTTGAGCGTTCTCGCCACTCCCTAGGTTGTAGCGTTATCAGCAGGGCCTGTACGCATGCGCGCACCAGTAAAAACAGTGCCAACCATGCTTGTTCTGAATAAAAATATATTTATCCTACAGATATCTATCTGATAGATAAATTCAGTTCATAAGACGCGTAAAACTTTAAAGTGGTTGATGACCTTTATCTGGTAGATAACTTTAACCTCCTAATAGCAATATTTATTCGGTAGTTCATAAGACCGACCCTAAGACTAATAATAAGTAATTAAACTAGCAAAATAATAAACTAGATTAATGTGGGGAATGTCAGGCCTCCCCCGTGGTTCGGATTCCACGTTAAACTGTAGGTCCTCCATTTCTTCTCACAATCACCCTACCATTACACATTAGCGTAAGTGCAGTACAACCCGAACGGGTAGTAAGACGCGGTGCTGATAATAATAATGATAATAATAATATACTATCTTATAGATAGTAAGTACAATACTTAGACTAATATAAACTAACTTAATTTATGATAAAACTCATAACATCCAACACTATCAATACGAATGTTAATATTTTGACAGTAGGTTGAACATTTGTGCGTGCTGTTCTGTCACCGCTCCAAGCGCATCACGCCGCTGTTCAATAAGAAGAACACGAAAGAAGTTGGTACAAACGGCAGCCATGCGTCCGTCATCAGCATTTCTTACTTTTAACACATCTGACAAAACCAAAAGATTTCGCGATAAGATAGAGTTATGGTTTCACCAAATTACTAATGGTTTGAATGAAATGTTTCCAACTGTTAAAGAAGTGGGTACAGAAAATAAACTCAACCTTTAATTTTGGAACATTTGAAATTAAATATCAGATTCTGAAAATTGAAAAATGACACCTGGACACGGGAATTGAACCCGGGACCTTTGGCTTAGTACGTCAATGCGCTTACCACTGAGCTATCCAGAAGTTGTCCCGTGCCCATGGTCATTCTTCACTCATAGTTTAAGGCAGAGTCTATGATGGACGTGTTGAAATCGTCGGCTACAAATGTGTGATTTCTAAGATCACGAGCTATCAGATAACGCAGCCATCTTTGACTCGGTAATTGGCTTATTTCAGCCATTTGTACAATTATTATAACTGTACGGGATTGTATTATTAAATACTACTACTAAGCCAAAGGTCCCGGGTTCGATTTCCGTGTCCATGTGTCATTTTCAGAATATGATATCTAGATGGAGTAATCCTTACTAAAATGCATAAATAATAGCTTTAGCTATTTGATTTGAAATTAATTCAGGACAAAACATTAGTTTGTACTTTCCTAATTCTGATTTACCGTACAACTATTGGTCTGGGTGAGTAATCCATTTTCGTCTGTCGCGGAGCGTACCCAAAACAAAACGGTATGCAGCGAAGAATGGAAGTTTGTTAATTGTACCGTGGACTTAAAGAGACCCGTTTCGGTGGCCGTGTGTTCTAACGCGCTACTATCGTGTTATACTATACTGCCGAAGACGGGGATATCGGGGTTTGAATCTGGTAGGGTGCACTGAGAGAGAGAGTTTTCATAAATGGTTTTCCACTCTCTTTCCACGCAAATGCGGGCGTACGTCATCTTAATTTAACCGTCCTAATCCCTAAACCATAATTTTAATTAGTATATAGGCGTTTAACATGAACTGGTAGTAAAACCTATGTTAAAAAAAAATACTTAAAGGAGTTCGTGTAACACCGATTTAGGCATTGACTTAAGTCTTTTTTCCACTCTGCCAAATTAAATTAGGAACGTTTAAGGTGTTTATATTTTGGGGGTGTTTGTCCCATAGTGTATCTCTAAACATTGACTAGCTCCAGAAGATAAGAAGATAATATGTTGATTTAACTACCTAATTTCTAATTTTTTACATGTTGTGGTTTCTTATTCACCAAGCCTGTGGCTATATTGAAAAATATGTTGCCCGCATATGGTCTAAGCCTTCAAGGCGTCACAATCTCTAAAGGTTTGTTTGTCGATTACGAGGAGGTCAGGGTTCAAATCTTTGTAAAGTTTACTTAGGGTGATATTTCATAAACAACTCCCCACTGTGACCTGGCGGTCTAGGAGTAAGGTATCAGACTTGTGTGCTGGCGGCCGGGGTTCAATCCTCGGTCCCGGCAAAGATTTATCTGATTACCAAACCCTTCCTTCACCTCTGACAAGACATCTTGTGAATGTGGGGAATGCCAGGCCTCCACCGTGGTTCGGATTCCACGTTAAACTGTAGGTCTTTCATCTCACAATCACCCTACCATTACACATTAGCGCAAGTGCGTATAACCCGAACGGGTAGTAAGACGCGGTGCTAATAATAATAATAATAATAAACTCCCCACTCTTCTTTTACGGGAATGCAGGCGTATTTCCTTTAAATTCTACGTGGATATTCAGGACGGTTAGTAGGAATCATTTCACGAGGAAAGGTATTGCACTGATATAAGTTTTATTTGTGGTTTTTTTTCCAAAGATTAGGTTTGGTAATGGTCTCTTGTACTATTTTAACTCTTTGACTAAAATTGAAACTCATTATATTCTCCCTACTTTATAAACAAAGTTTAATTTTCTCGTATTAATAATTATAACCATAAAAAGTTTGATTAAAACCAGTAAGCGTTTATAATCCCGCCCATTAGTAAGTTTATATCTAAGCTAATCTTAATATTTATGCATCACAATATTATTCTGAGAGATTTTGCCGCCTCACTCTAATGAGAGTTGGCTATCACCAGGTGGGTAAACAATTTCGTTTGACAAAAACATCTGAGTCAAATACACCGGAAGTAATTAAAACGCAATTATTTCAAGATACTAAAACTAAAGGCTGGTTAGTGAAATACCCATTAGCAAAGTAAATTGGATACACAAACATCAAACGTTTGGTTGTTGTTTATTTTTACGGAGTAAAACATCTGTTGAAATGTTTCCTTGTGATAGTTGTGTGTTAAAACTTATAAACAATAAATTAACGTAATAACGCCAAAAGGAATGAGGTTTTGGAAGTGAGGTTGGTTATCATCTTGTTTGAAATAAGCGAGAATTAATACTCTTTTCAAGGAGAGGCTTCGTCATTAAGTTCTTGATTGGATTGCGAATTCTAACTAGGACTGAATACCCGTATTATGCGGATAAAGACGTCCGTCTCAAATTTTCTATAACTTGATATTCCTAGGAATAAACATTTGGGGTACTAGGATGGGGAGATCGAGGTTCGAATCTCGGTCGGGTGAACTGCGGGTGGTTTTTCCTAAATGGTTTTCCACTCTCCCTCCACGCAAATGCAAGTTCACTTCCTCTAATTCAACCTCACCAAGTCCTAATCCATTAGCGTAATTAGTACTTAAAGCGTATAACCCGAACGGGTAGTAAGACGCGGTGCTAAATATTATTATTATTAATATTTGGGGTACCTTTTAGAAGATACAAACTTTTTGCGGTCGACATTAATAAAAAAAAAATTAACACCTCGTCTTACTACCCGTTTGGGTTAAACGGCTATGTATTAATTACGCTATATGCTAAAGATGATGAAGGTTGAATTTAGAGGAAGTGTACCTACATTTGCGTAGAGGGAGAGTAGAAAACCACTCAAGAAAAAATCTCAGTACATCCAACAACGATTTGAACCCCGATATCCCCGTCATAGGTAATCCAGTTTATTGAGAGAGTGACGCCTTAGACCACTTGACCAAAGAAGCGGGTAGACGTTATTAATATTAAGCACCCCGTCTTACTACCCGTTCGGGTTATACGCTTTTAAGTACTAATTACTCTAATGGATTGGGAATTGGGAAGGTTGAATTAGAGGAAGTGAACCCGCATTTGAGTGGAGGGAGAGTGGAAAACCATTTAGGAAAAACTACCCCCAGTTCACCCAACCGAGATTCGAACCTCGATCTCCCCGTCCTCAGCAGTCAAGCTCAACACGACAAGCGCGTTAGCCAACTACGCCACCGAGGCGGGTGGTAGACATTATTAACATTTTAAATTATTATTATTGTTATTTTATAGGTATTGATAATATCCATCAAAATTAGCAGCTGCATAGCACAAGACTTGACGTATATCCTATGACAGAAAGGTTTGGGTTTGAATCCCGGATGGATATACTAAGCTGTTGTTATCTTAAGAGTTTTCCCACTCTCACTCCACGCAATTGCAAATACATTTATTTTAAATTCCGTGCTTTTTCATCCCTAATTTATTAATGCAAATGTGTGTATCGTCCAAACGGGTAGTAAGATGTCAAGTACAGAAATACACAGACTGGACTAAGCTCACATACACACACAGACACACACACCGGTGTGCACGCGGGCTGAGGTGTAAAGCTTCACCAGTGAAGTGTAAGGTTTGGGCTCGAATCACAACCAGGTGTATTGAGGTATTATTTATCCTAAATGGTTTCCACTTTCTCCCTAGGTAAGTGCGGGTAAATTCCCACTAAATTCTACCTTTTCCTTCATGTCACATTAGTGTTAATATAAGTTACGCCTGTGTAGGTAGCAATACGTGGGTCAAAACCAAAACTCGCACTGGTGGTCCCGTGGTATAAAGCACCAGGTTCACAATATGCTGTATTTCCAGTGAATATAAAGGGTTTTTTTTCCCCTCAGAAGGGATTTATATTCATGCATATTGTATAACTAATAGCGAATAACAAATAGGGCATAACACATAATGCGTAAGCAATTGAAATATATCATTTCCAATGATAGCTTTCACGATCGAAACATAGTGAATAGTGCACAAAGTGGTTTTCAACCCAAAAAGTTCAGTTGATTTAACTTTGTAAAGATATGCAGCCCTCAGACTTGAGACCATCAACCCATGAAAGCACGACTAGCTGATTTAGCCAGTTTAACTCCAATATACAAGCAGAAGGAAAATATAGTTTAATTAATTAATTAAGCACCACGTCTTATTACCTGTCCGTGCTATACGCTTAAGTACTAATTACGCTAATGGGTTAGGAATTGGGAAAGTTGAATTTATAGGAAGTGAAACCACATTTGCGTGGAGGGAGGGTGGAAAACCATTTAGGATAAACCACCCTCAGTTCAACAGACCAAAACTCGAACCTCGATCTCCCCGTCCTCAGCAGTCTAGCTTAACACTAAACTAGCGCGTTAGCCGACTACACCACCGAGGTGGGTAAGGAAAATATACTCTATTCATGTTTGAAATGCCTTATGTAAATCATAAGTTACTGGTTTGTTATTAACAAATTTTCATATACATTTTTTTTAGTTTTAGCGTTAATAACTACGATTGTAAATATGATAGAAAATATGATTGAAAATAAAACGGAGATATATATATTTTTTGTTTCATTATTGATGAGTAGGTCTGCCATAATACTCATAATAAAATCAAAGCCTAGTAAAAATAAAATTTGATTCAATAATACAGTCACCACTTAAATTAGTTTCCTTTCATCTTTCAACAAGTACATTTTAATGAACATTGTTTTTCGAATAAGCCCATAAAATAAGTATTTTTAAAGACATTATTTAGTATTGCAAATAAGTTGGGTCAACTCAGAGAAACAAGATAATCGATTTGAGGAAGACTTTAATGCTGGGCGAAAAACTAACTTTAATAATAATAATATTTAGCACCACGTCTTACTACCCGTTCGGGTTCTACGCTTTAATTACTAATTACGCTAATGGATTGGGAATTGGGAAGGTTGAATTAGAGGAAGTGAACCCGCATTTGAGTGAAGGGCGGGTGGAAGACCATTTAGGGAAAACCACCCTCAGTTCACCCGACCGAGATTCGAACCTCGATCTCCCCGTCCTCGGCGAACTAACTTTACAAGTGCATGAATGGACTATCGAGATAAATGATAATAATATAAATCAAAAGAGTCTGTAGTTGAGTGAGCCAAAAATATGTGGGGATCTGAGATGGTGGTAAACGTAAAAAGACTTGCGTGGTGGAATGAACAGATGAAAGAAGCTGTGTGCTTATG
>CABFOV010004220.1:31673-55170 GCA_902141375.1 Timema poppense
CTCCGCCACCTCCTCCTCCACCCCCTCCCCCTCCACCCACTCTTCCACCTAGACCATACGCGTCTTCTCTTTAAAGTGTTTACATGAATGGGAGTGGACTAATATGGTAGCAACCAACATTGGACAGTTTGTATTCACCAGACCAGCTTGCCGTACAAACAGAGGGTTTGTGAAACCTTCGCTACTTGAAATGGATACAAATAAACAAATATACTTTGTATGAGAAGCTTGAGAGTGATTCAGAAAACAGGAGAGCTAAGACTTGACATTGGCAGTAAATGTGTTCAATCTAATCATTGAGGCTGCTGCTTTATTTACACCCACGTATTTTCAATTAGTGTTTAAACAAGTGTCGTCATTATTGTTAATGGACTAGAATTCCTTATTCGCTGCCATTAATATAAAAATCTCAATTGTCAACGCAAGATATATTTTGTACAATTTTTTATATTTATTTTGTTAAAATAAAAATGGAGTGAATATTATTTATTATTATTTCTGTGTTATAAATGTGTGCTTAGTCATTTTGAAAACTAAAACAAATATATTTTTTCTTAAACGCGTAAATATTAAAAAAAACACGACAATTGATATAAATTTATCAATTCACATTACTGTATAATCATTTAGCCATAGGCCTCCTCGTTGTCAAACATTTAACAAATGATAAGATGACCACAAAAATTCACGATAAAAAAAATGCCTAGCATTTTGAAAGACAATTTGCAAGAACAGTTTGAACCATAAAACAAATTTCTAATAAAAATTTATTAAAATGTTTTATTTTTAATATTCAGAAAGCTATATTAGGTCAGCGTATAACCCGAAAGGGTAGTAAGACGCGGTGCTAATAATAATATATTAGGTCAATATTTGACAGTTAAAAAAAAATTAAAGATGAATATATTGAAACAAAAATTTAATTGTTTTAACCTCTCACGGCTTCTCGGAGAGAGAGGTATTGTGATCTTTGAAAAAAAAAATCGAATCCTGGATTTTGACAAACGTCGTCTGAGTCCTAAAACTAGGTTTTCACGATGCCATCTGTCTGTCTGTCTGTCTGTCTGTATCTCGGCTTAGAGCTGAAACCATTTTACCGATCAGGATAAAACCTGGCATCTAGGTTTTTCATAAGATTACCCTGAGGACTTTTTGAATTAGATATATAATCCTAAAATTAAGGGTGTTTACTGAAGGGCAAAAAGAGAAAAAAAAAATTCCCCTCGAAATCCACTATAATGATTTTGATTAATTTTTTTTTATCCAGGCACTGTTTAACATTTCAAACAAAATGGAACATCTTATTTCCCATGATAATGATTTTGAGGGCATATAATAAATAAGTGGAAACTTACAATTTTAATCATATCTCCGCAAATATTAAATGTACGAGATAACCTACCATCGTAAACTTACTATTACTCTTAAAAATAACACCAGTTTATTTGAACTATTTGTTTATAAAATCAATAGTTTCTTAGCTATAAGCAAATATATACTTTTTATGGAGGTCTTTGATCAGAATTTGATTCTTATGCTCTTTAGTAAACAGAGATGTTCCTCTTTCCTCAATATTTATGTAACAGTGTGTATTATTAATAATTAATGCTCTTTGGTGGGAGTGCTTCTGAAAAAAAAAATATTATTCCGTCTCATAAATCTTACGAGCTTCTTTTAACAAATATTTAGATGTTAAGATAAAAAAAAGAGAGAGAAAGCCTGTGTGGTCCATATACACATTAAAAGGTGACCTGGCGGTCTAGGGGTGAGGTGTCAGACTTCTATGTTGGCGGCCGGGGTTCAATCCTCGGTCCTGGCACAGATTTATCTGATTACCAAACCCTTCCTTCACCTCTGACAAGACATCTTGTGAATGTGGGGAATGCCAGGCCTCCACCGTGGTTCGGATTCCACGTTAAACTGTAGGTCCTCCATTTCATCTCACAATCACCCTACCATTACACATTAGCGTAAGTGCGTATAACCCGAACGGGTAGTAAGACGCGGTGCTAATAATAATATATACACATTTAATTACACTTAAAACGAGAAAGGTGGGAATGAGAGCAACTGTAACCTAATTTTCATAAAGGTAGATTGGGAAACTATTTAAGTACACCCGGTTATAAATGGAAGCCCGACCAGCCCATGAACAACCAACCAGATTAGAAGAGCTTGAAGACTAATCCATGTTCCCACCGATGAGGATGGGAAGCTTGTTGGAAAAAACCTATTGTGTCTGCTACCACAAATTAATAATTAATTTTTGATAAATATTCAATTAAGTATAACATGGATAAAATTTAGACAAATTTGACAAATAAGTTATCACCTGGACCTGTTGGGTAGACTGACAAATTCGTCATCTGAAGCTGTCTGGTTTGCAGGGGATGGTGAGATTGAGGTTTAAAATACCAACTGGATGTAACGACATGTTTTCTTTCCAAAAATAAATGTCCACTCGCCTTGCACGGAAATACGGGTGCACATCCCCAAAAACTATCTTTCTCAACCTCACCCCTTAAATTATGTAATTAATTATCATAGCGTTACATTTAATATATTTTTTAATAGTCCGACACAATCGTACACAATTCTCATGTAGTATTTTATAGTTAGGAACAAAATTTTCAAAAATTGGTTATTAGAAAACTACCTTTAAATAAATGTACACCCACTTCATTGGCTGACTGGTCCAAGGAACTCTCTTGTTAGCTTGGTCTGCTGATGACGGAGAGATTGGGGTTCGAATACCGATCGGGTCTACTAAGAGTGTATTTTGCTAAGTGGTTTCCCACTCTTCTTTCACGCAAATACGGGTTGACTACCTCTAAAATTAATTCTTTCTCATTGTAGTAATTATCATATTTGCGTATAACCTGAACAGGCAGTAAAATGCGGCGATAAAAAAAATCTTTAAAACAAGTCTGCAGCTATCAATTTTGAACAAAATCGTTAAAGTTATTTTTTTTTAAACTATTAGAATTTTCAAAAACTGTAATCAGTAAACTACCTTTAATGTTATATCTAGAATAAAAATCACAATATTTCTTCGAAGTATGGCCAGTTTTGTTAGCTCCCGATACAAACGGATTCTAAGAAATAATTGTGAAACGCACTTTATTTATTTTTAAAGTTTTGGAGTACATAAAACGTCGAGAGTCATCCATCATAATCTCGAAGTCGAATAATTTCACGATCACATTTCTATTCCTTTATACGATTTAAGAAAATAGCAAAGAAAAAGACCAGAGTGTCGTTCTTTAACCAATAGATTCCTTGACACTTTCTAACTTTGCCTTCATCATGTAAAGCCCCTATTTTCCGATTGGAGGGAAGTTTCTATCCTATTCCTTCTTTAAGAAATCAATTTGCGTTTCCGTCAATCTTTCGCGCGCGATTTCATCCTGAAGACCTGTCCCAAGGAAGTGACGGGTTATTTGGCTAGACACTTCCTCTCCGACAAATAAAATCATGGTTTGTTGAATATTTCCTCTTAGTCTAAACAGAAAACTGTTTTTATATTGGTTCCATTTTTTTTGTGTGCAACTCATTCTTTTATTGTTTCTAGGGAATTTAGCATGAACATTATGAACCGACTGCTTATATCAACCAATACACGACTCTTAAGCCAACTTAAATCTAGTTCAAACACAACATCCAGCCCCCCAGCTGTTAATTTATCACTGAGAAACGAAAAGACATTTCAACAATGTTCCATTTTTCGGTCATACTGTAAACATACGCACTGTCGACTGAGCTAAGACAAGGCCTATACACCAATGGGGTAGAATTTTGAAGAATTATACATTCACTTTCGTGGAGAGAAAAAGAAAAAAAAAAAAAGAGAGAGAGAGAGAAAGAGTGGAAATCCATTTAGAAAAAAAAAATCTCTATATAACCAGCCGGTGTTCAAATCCTGACTTTCACGTCACTAGAAAAAACTAGAATAGAGAATAAAACCCTAATATACCTTCCCATCGGGATGGGTTCTGTTATCATATTATTTTGTTTCCTATTTGATTTTTCTTCCCACATCCAACTGTTGGCATGGTCTAGGGCGTCAGGCCTACAATATACTGGATTATCGCTGACGGGAAGTCAATGTCCAGGTCTCTGGAGAGTACGTTGGGGGTGGTTTAACAACTATAAATGTTTCTTTTGCATCCCTTACTCACTCTAATGAGGGTGCAGTTCTTCAACGAGTGTGCCGAGGATAATTTTTCCTATATGGGTTCTCCCCCCTCTCCTTCAACGTAAATGCGGGCACTCTTCCCCTAAATTCTACCCGTCTCATTCCTACTCAATCAGTGCAATTAAATAATCTAGACGGGTAGTAAAAATACGATGAAAACAGAACCTACCCGGCTGAGAATGAAACTCCTTCCTTCAAGTCATCGGGGAGCCAGAGAAGACACCTTTAACTGCGTGGCCACCTGTGTGGGCTAAAATTAAATGGACCGTTAACATTTTTACTTGAGTTTATAAGTCATAATAGCTCTAATTAAGGTTTGTCCATGCTGATATAGCTGATATAGCTCTTACCTCAATCCAAATTCTTCGACGAAAAGTTGAATTAGCTAAATGGTTCACTTTTGTCAATATTTGGAAACACTTTTGAGTTCAAAAGGTATATCCTCACCTTTCCCTTTCAAATGTAAATGATCAAAGGGAGGTATAAAATGTGTAATCTTGTAGAGAGAGAGAGAGAAAGAAAGAGAGAGAGAGATCAAATTAAGGGTGTACACATACAATAATTGCGACAGCATTAGTCTGTATACAATACTAGGGGTTAGTTAGGCCTGTCTCCGACACGCGCAATTTCGGTATTCACGCGAAGTCTGATGCATGTTTTAAAAAAAAATGTAATCTTAGATTTTTCAAAATAGGAGGTAGAGATCTATGGCTTTGACAGGTTTTCGGGATTTTTTTCTCTCTCTAAAGTTTCGGATTTTTCTCAAAAAGATGGCACGCTCCATAGGCCTAAACTATATAACTCTAGCCAAGTGATCGTTGTGCTGAACCCCCCTGGGGCCAGTACCCCTCCCGGCAAACGATTACAGTTTTAAGAACTAAGGCGATAACAACACTAAAGGCCCTTGACCATGTCGAGTGCAAGTCTAAAACCTATTTTGTGGGATGGTGGTTGGGAGGGTGAAAGGCGTGGCGTGGCTTCACAACTGACCAAAGTAACCTTCCGCGCCAACAAGAACAGATGGATCACAGAAACCGTAGATGGATCCAGCTACCGGATTGGTCTTGCGGGAAAATAATACGTTTGGAAATATCAGTTTTCTTGAGAACGAGTGACATTTTTATGTTAATATTTTCAACACCCCTTCTAAGATAATGTATCGATGTTTATTAATTGTTACATTTTATTATTTTTTTGTTATGAAGCTGACAGTTTTCTGTTTAAAAAGTGTCAATATTATCGATACTTTATCACTGTTAAAATTATAAAGGAGGTGTGTGTATATAAAAAGTACAGTCAACTCTCGATTTTACGACCCCGGGAATAGCGTCCCTCTCGAAGTAACAACCCTTTTTTGAGGAACCGTGAAAGATGTGGGAAAAAAGGTTGAAAAGTCTAAGGAAATCGGCTGTAAAATGTGTTCGTTGCATTTATTTAGGTCGCTGCGTTGCAATTATCTTTGTGAACGCTGTATTACTAGTAACTGGGGTGGGTCAGTTATAAAAAAAGACACCACCTCATCAATGCCAGCCAATATCACTTGACTCTGAAAATTGCAAAACAATCAAACATCTTGAAGATAACCGTTTGTTATCATGGTTTTGCATTTCCACGTCAAATGAAAAGGGCAAATCGCCTTAAATATCAGTTTAAGAAACTTCAACTTTATACATCTATATTAATAAAATGAAGAGTTTGTCTCTCATGAGAATTACACGATACCTATCCCTCACAAAGGTATGCAATTTTAACATTAGTAGTACCTGTGCACAGACATGTGCATCTTGAAGCTAAAATTTTGAATTTTTTATTAGAATTTTTAAAATTTATTAAAGACTGGGTCGAAAGAAATAAAATGATTTCCATCCCCTCCCCACCCTGTTTGTTTGAAGAAAAGAAAAGCGTTACGTTGCGCGGCTACCCCTGGAAACGCCTGGTACTTGTGCTAGTAATTAATTTTTTTTAGCACCACGACTTACTACCTGGTCATATTATACACCTATGTACTAAGTACACTAATGTCTTAGGGATTATTAAAGTTGAATTTAGAGGAAGTGTGCTCGCATTTGCTTGGGAGGAGAGTGGAACACTATTTAGAAAAAACACTCAAAGTGCACCCGATTGGGATCGAGCCCCGATCTCCCCGTCTTTAGCAGTCCAGCCCAACAAGAGAGTAGTGCGTTAGACCATGCAACCACCGAAGTGGGTCAGTAATTAATAAGCCTGATATCCACCTCGGTGAAGTATTTGGCTAACGCGCTAGTTTCGTGTTGAGCTAGACTGCCGAGGACGGGTAGATCGAGGTTCTAATCTCTCTCAGGTGAACTGGTTTTTCCTCAATTGTTTTCCACTCTTCCTCTACGTAAATGTGGGTTCACTTCCTTTAAATTCAACCTTCTCAATTCCTGACCCGTTAGCGTAATTAATGCATAAGCGTATAACCCGATCGGATACTAAGACGCGGTGTTAAATAAATAAAATAAGTTTTATTAAAGATTTGGATAGACGAATATACATCACATAGCTTCTATTATATAGATAGGATACCACATTGTGGAAATATCCATTCTTGGCCCACCTAATCGGTTTTGAACCCCTGGTCTTACAGATCGTATTCAAGCAAGCTTGCCCCACAGCTAAATAAAACTGTTTTTGCTTTAGCTAGGTTAAATAACTTCTACATTTTTCTTGCATGATATCTCACTACCCGCCTCGGTGGCGTAGTTGGCTAACGCGCTTGTCGTGTTGAGCTCGACTGCTGAGTACGGGGAGATCGAGGTTCCAATCTCGGTCGGGTGAACTGGGGGTGGTTTTTCCTAAATGGTTTTCCGATCTACCTCCACGCAAATGTGGGTTCACTTCCTCTAATTCAACCTTCCCAATTCCTAATCCATTAGAGTAATTAGTACTTAAAAGCGTATAACCCGAACGGGTAGTAAGACGCGGTGCTAAATATTATTATTATATCTTACTGACAATACAAGTTATATGCAGTTAAACTGCACTGAGAGGTAGGGATGAGGAGGTAGAATTTAAAGGAAATGGTTAAGCATTTTCTCTCTCTCCACAGAAATTCTTGTACAAAATGCTACGTCATCCCTCTTACATTAGAGTAGTTGTGTGTATATATCCCGGACCAAGACCACCATTGTGGTCTAGGGGTCAGAGTTCTTTGCTATAGATCCAGAGAGCCCAGGTTTGATCCCCGGCGCTTCCAGATTTTCTGTGACTCAGTGTGTCTAGAACGGGTCTAGCTCAACCTCGTGAGTAAAAAGTGAGGCGCTACTTGAATGAAAAAGTAACAGTTCTGGTCTAGAAAACTATAACTAATGGTTGGAGGGTTCATTGTACTGACCACATGACACTATATACACGGACGCTGGTACTGTCTTCGCCAACAGACGGTGGCCGCTTGATTGGTATGGCTCGATTTACATGTAGTATAGACCGAACGGATAAAAAATGTGGTGGGGAAAAAGACCCCGTTAGGTGCGATGGGTTCGTGTTTTTAACGTGTTCTATCTAAGCGCCGAATTATATCGTATATATCTGCGACTGCAAAACTTACAAACTAACTAAACTTAGGACAACATCACACCCTAGGTTCGAATGTTTTTTGAGGTACGAGACCAGTCACACACGCAAATATTTGATTAGTTTTAGACACCTGTAACTCGGAATTAACCGCTTCAGTGGCAGAATGGTCTAAGGGTCAGTTTCATAGTCAAATTTAGTACGCCTCAAGTGCAGCGCTACACTAAATACAAGACGACACCTACCTAAACTCGAATGGAAATGGGCCGTTCTCTCATAGGAAACTGGCCCATTCCATCCTGATATAGGTAGGTGTCGTCATGTACTTAGTGTAGCGCCGCACTTGAGGCGTACTAAATTTGACTATGAAGCTGGCCCTAAGCCATTACTCTCGTACTAAACTGGGAGGTTAATAATGGAGAGATTGGGGTTCAAATCCCAGTTGGGTTTACTGAAATGTTTTTTTTCTCTAAATGGTTTCCCACTCGCCTTCCACGCAAATGTGGGTAGATCACCTCTAAAATGCTTCCTTCCTAGTCACTACCCCTGCATATTTGCGTGTAGCCCGAACAAGGAAGACAGGTGACCTGGTGGTCTAGGGGTAAGGTGTCAGACTTCTATGCTGGCGGCCGGGGTTCAATCCTCGGTCCCGGCACAGATTTATCTGATTACCAAACCCTTCCTTCACCTCTGACAAGACATCTTGTGAATGTGGGGAGTGCCAGGCCTCCACCGTGGTTCGGATTCCACGTTAAACTGTAGGTCCTCCATTTCATCTCACAATCACCCTACCATTACACATTAGCGTAAGTGCGTATAACCCGAACTGGTAGTAAGGCGCGGTGCTAATAATAATAATAATAATAATAATAATAATAATAATAATAATAATAATAATAATAATAATAATAATAAAAAGGAAGACGCGGTGATAAAAACAACAACTTTGGATTGAACTAGGTCCCTATAACTACCCGGGCCTCAAGGACACGCTTGGCGCTGTTCAAAGCTTGTGAAGGACCCGTGTCAAGATGGCTGCTCAGGGTTGGTTCTGCCTTCAAGGTCGGTCTTTGGCAAGTAATTAACGTACCAAGAAGATGGAAGGGATGAAGCAGAGAGATAGATAGATAGGGAGGGTCAAAGGATAACCCAAGTTCCCGATCAAAGAAAAATATCCCCGGGTGGTAGTCTTATGTTTCTTGTGGATTCGTGAAATGAGACCCAGCGGAGAGACAGAGAGAGAGAGAGAAAGCAATCGTTCACGACATTGCCTACGTCTTGGTGATTTCGAAGCTATTTACGAAATGGGTCGCGTCTTTAGCTTGACGCATCTAAGCACTCTAAGCTCTATCGCGATTAAGACGCCAATGTACGAAATAGAAAGGAGAGGTTCTTACGAGAATTCTGATGACAGCACTTCTCTTCCACTGACGAGTATACACACACACACTGCTATTTGCACCTGGAAAACATGTACTTGCGTTTCAAATAATCTTTTTCTCATCTACTATTCTAGACAGACATATACTTCCACGGGCATTGTTTTTATCCACATCCTGGGAGGAGCATTCCTAATGGACATTTTCGTGATTGAACCAAATAGCCTGAGCTGTGGACGATTTTAAAAAAATACAAAAAAGCACTTAGAAATTTAAAAAAAATGTTGTGACAATGTAATAATATTTTTAGAGTTATTTATTAATGTCTGGTTTTTGTTTCAATATTGTTTCTCTAAAATTCACCGAATAGAACTTAAATAGATAAACATGGGAAATCCTACCTTAATTTTCCATGACGTCACAAGTAGTTTACGTTCTTAAGGAGACCGCCTACCAGAATGCAGTCATCCAAAAATCCAGCATTATTTGAAAAGAGGTTTGCCGGCATCAATGAACACGCAGTCTAAATTTAAACTCATTTTGTCTAGTTTGTCCAGTGATGACGAGGTCAAGGGTTCGAATATAGACCGAATACACTGAGGAGGGATTTTCAAAAACAGTTTCTTATGTCCTCTCCACGCAAATGTATTTACATATCCTCTAAAATTATACCTTACTCATCACTATTTTACTAATGTAATGGGTCGTCACCTTAACTCAGTCTGTAACGTGTCTGCCTGCCAAGCTAAGGGTTCTGGATTTGAGTCCCGGCCTGGTCTGAAAGTGTGTCAATAGTGAAATTTGAGTTTTCAGTTTCAAAGGGGTGAATTAGTGGCCTGGTGCTGGATGTTGTGTTTGTTTTAGATTTAAGTTAATTTATTAGTCGTGTGCTGTCTAATCATTCGGTTTAGAATGTGTACTTTAAATACATAAAATAAAAAATAGCTAGTATGATGATGATGATAATATTAATAGGTGGCTTGCATTTAACACAAATGGGTATTAAGACGCGCTAAGAAAAAAAAGAGTTCGTTATTTCAAAATATGGTTCGCGTGGAAATGAAGTCGAAAAGATATATTTAATAAAAAAACTAAAAAGTTTTCCAATCTTTCCTCTTGCAAATTGGGATATATTAACTATGAATTATAATTTTATAAAATTTTACTTTCAGTGCTTATATAGGGATAGGTTGGCTGGATAATAGACGCTGTGCATAAACAGTATATTATTTATACCTAATATAAAATGTATAGAAATTACATTGTGTACACTCTGTTTTTACTGAAATGTGGCCGTCTTAACCTAACCGACTACACTATACACTATGGAATAATCTTATAGCGTCATCATAGTGGAAGCCAGAAGTGTAAAGCACGTCACCTTCCAGGGTAAAGGGAGTTCAAACCCTTCCAATCAATAACCAATCAAAACACACTCAAAATATCTTCTGGAGGCAGTCAATGTTTATATATATCATGGAACAAATACCGCCTCGCTGTGAACCCTTGAAATTTCCTAATGTAATTTGACATAGTGTTAAAATGATATAACTCAATACCAAGAAGACACAGGTACTTTTTAATTCTAAATAGATATGTTTGTTTTTGCAAACGAATTCGTCCCACTATTATAATATATTACCAAGCCCAGTGATAGTGTTGTATGTTATGAGTTTTATCTTAAACAAAGTAAATTTATTAGTATTGTATATATATATATATATATATATATATAATACTAATAAATTTACTTTGTTTAAGATAAAACTCATATATATATATATATATACACAGGATGAGTCATTATTGGTTTGGACCCACCTAGAGGTGATTCTTTACAATAAATAAAAAAAATTGGTGTGTGTACTTATGTACGCGCGTGAGAAGTTATACTTCTTTGGCATCATTAAATAAATAATACATACGGATAGTTAACCTCAATTATATTGGAGCACTTGAAAAAGTCTATAAGCGCAATTTTTTTCACTAATATTTACGGATAGTAAATAATATTAATCAAAATATTCAATTTAAATCACTACTGAATATAATTTACTAGCACATATATAATTCGCACTTGTATGAAACTAAAACACGTGTTGTGAATGTAGAAACTAGAAACATGTGGATAAATATTATATATATGAAAACAGTGATCAGAGGCGACGAGCGTACCAACATGCGCGACTAACAGAGGTTCTATTTCTATTTTGTTGGTAGCTTTTTTTTTCGAGACTTAATGAGCGTTTAGCTTCAACCTGTTACTTTTGTGTTACAATGATGCGCGCGCATCTTAAAATTTCACTCTCATCATTTTTTCATAACGCGCCTAAAGAAGTATAACTTCAAAAAGTAAGAAATATATGGACTTTTTCCCGAAAGGAAATCAAGACCCTTTGAAAATCACGTTTTAAAATACTTTTATGCAGAATTATTAGAAACAACTTGATCTAACATAACAAATCCCTGGATAATGTTTTGTTGAACTAAGATGTTAAACCTCTGAAAACTTGGTTGGTATTTTTCATCCCCCTTCACTGATTAAATGTGGGTTGCCACCCTCGCTTCATCTTGCACAACCGGCTGCCTAACTCCAAGGCACTAACAACCGGTAATGAAACTAAATATTTGGTTTTCTCAGAAACGGTGAGCCTTATAGTGTTCCGACAAGACAACCCTTTTTTTGTTAGTTTAGACATGCTGATTAATAATTCATAATTAAAAACCAGCTCACCGTTACAAAATTAAATGTGGAAAGAAGATTGCAACCCCCTTTTAATCAGTGAAGAGGGATGTTATTACAAAACAAGTTTCCAAGAAGTTTAACATCTTAGTTCAACAACATATTATCCAAGGATTTGTTATTTCTGATATTTTGCATAAAATTATTATTATTATTATTATTAACACCGCGTCTTACTACCCTTTCGGGTTATACGCACTTACGCTAATGTGTAATGGTAGGGAAGTTTAACGTGGAATCCGAACCACGGTGGAGGCCTGGCATTCCCCACATTCACAAGATGTCTTGTCAGAGGTGAAAGGAGGGGTTTGGTAATCAGATAAATCTGTGCCGGGACCGAGGATTGAACCCCGGCCACTGGCACAGAAGTCTGACACCTTACCCCCTAGACCACCACGTCACCGAGTTTTGCATAAAAGTATTTTAAAACACAATTTTCAAGGGATCATAACTTCCTTAGCAATAACTTTCGGGAAAAGGTCGTCCATATAGTTACTATTTACTTTTTCATACGGAATCAACACCCGGCGGATCGGACACTAATAACGACCCATCCTGTGTGTGTATGTATAGGGTCGGACAATAACGACCCAGCTTGTATATATAAAGAGATAAATAGTTAGATAGATACGCATCGATGGGCATATAAATTAGTATATCAGTCTCATCTAATTTAGTTTGTCAGCAACGGCGTATAAAATGGAAGAAATAGGGGTGTCAGTATATACGAAGGCCACTGTACACACACATTATTTGACTAAAGGTATAGTACATATTTCTAGGAAACCTCCCCCTCTAAACCCATGTTAACATTAGCTTTCTACGCCCTTGTTTGTCAGTGGCAGAGGAGGAGTCATCGTTATAATCCTGGTTTTATGGTATACCTTCCTCACCCCCACCTCATTACCATGGACATACGGACAAGTAACACAAGAAAAGTTTATTAATAAGAAGTTTCCTGAATACTTTGTGTGAATATATAATTTTTAATTAGCTAACTTCGTATTACAAAGTAAAATGTTTTCCAAAAAAGTTGGTTTAAATATCATTAAATTAAAATTTCTCAATTTATTTTCTAGAAATTAATTTAATCTCTCGGTTTATCGCCATTTTCTCATCCTAACTTTTTTTTTTCATCCTAAGGGCGAAAATATTGATTTTTACGTTAAAAAGAATATTATATTTGAATTAAAATGCTACCAACATTCTATGATGCTCACTAATACAATTCGAGCCTATGTTGAAATATGATGGCTGATCGCGGAAAATACACTCATAAAACCAGGTTTTTAGTGGTATATTGTCCTTACTACTAAGCTATACAGGATTAATCCAGTTCTTGACCATAAAATTAAACCAAACTCTATTATAGACATAGCTTTTTATATATTTAACGTTTACATTCCGAACTAACTGACTACACATATCATCACGTGACTTACAAACTAACTTTATATCAGACTCAAGACAGTCCACTGACGCTTTATTTATCCCAGTGACCCGCCTCGGTGGCGTAGTTGGCTAACGCGCTTGTCGTGTTGAACTCGACTGCAGAGGATGAGGAGATCGAGGTTCGAATCTAGGTCGGGTGACTTTTTTTTCCTAAATGGTTTTCCACTCTCCCTCCATGCAAATGCGGGTTCACTTCCTCTAATTCAACCTTCCCAATTCCTAATCCATTAGCGTAATTAGTACTTAAAGCGTATAAACCAGATGGGTAGTAAGACCATACTTTGTACGGCATAATATATATTACTAGCCATCCTGTTTATAATATCTTGTTTACATTAATGGGATAAGAATGAGAAATATAGAGCTCAAATCTAATAAAGCAGCATTTACAGGGAGGGAGAGTGTAAAACCATTTAGCTAAAAACACCTTCAGTAAATCTGTTCAGGATTTGAACGCCGACATTTCTGTAAATGATGAAACGAACTATCTGGGCTTGAATCTGGACTATTCCATAATCAAGATTCGAAGTTCAACAAATCTTTTATTTGACCTGAACTGCTTGTTATTCGTACTCTGGAAGATTGGTTGACTCCAGACTAGACTATAAATACGACCTGAACTGCTTGTTATTAGTATACTGGGAGATTGGTTGACTCCTGAGATTCGACTATAAATACGACCTGAACTGCTTGTTATTAGTATACTGGGATATTGGTTGACTCCAGAGACTAGACTATAAATACGGTTCTTAGTCCACGTGCCTTTTGGTGTAAGTCTATACGATAAATTTGGCTCAATAATATGCTATGCCTCAAACTAGTAATTTGTATGTATTTAAAGCCCTATAGAGTCAATTTATTAATAGGCCTAAATAATTATTCTTTTATTTAATCAGATTAAAACGAGTGAAGTGTTATATATCAATACATATAAGCTGTTAGTTACTTAATATAAGGACGTATAAGAACACAATTAAATACAAGCTATAACTGTTTTAGTTGTTGTGAGATAGCATATCGGTGTATCGAGGAAGAAATCAAAGTCTTGTACAGATAATTTTATAGAACTAGCGAAGCTTTAAAGATCGAAATGACCAATAGGCAACGGATATAGCCGTATTAAGTATCATATTAGTAGATTGAAAAATGAAACATAGACACGGGAATCGAACCCGGAACTCTTGCAATATGAAATGTTATTTACCTGAATGACAAAAAGATGGCCAGCGACACAAAAAGTGCCACGCATGACACAGAGTAGCCGCTCACATACAGGGTGTTGACACGCTGACGAAACTGTAAAAAAAAAACAAGTGCATCAGTAGATATACGCAGATTTGAATAAATGGTGTGGTGCACCACCCATATTATGTTTTCAATTCTTCATCTAAATTATACTTGAAGGGTAAATACAGTAGGCCCATGGCTTCTTTGGTGCTGACTGACAGCTGACAGCTTTGAAAAGTTACCAGACCAAATTATGTATCCCTACGCCGAACCATATGATCTGCATAAACATGTGTTTAGCAGCTGTCATTTCTGACAAAACCTAAATGTTGACTGTCAAAAGTCAGCTGTGAGCTGTCAGTCAGCAGCGAAGAAGCCATGAGGCTACTGTATGTGAAATAAGTATGAAAAATAAAATTTGACAGGAAAGACCAAAAAACATTCTTGGATTAAATAGTGTTATGTATTGGTTTGTTGAATATCTTTTATAAACATAGCGGAATTAGATGAGAAACCTTTTAGATGAAGAGAAAAAGCTGTCAGTAATATCCAATACACCATTGATAGATATTCAAGAAATTTTGAGGTCATCGTGTGAAGAAAATTAAACTCTTATGTTGCTATTGGTACTATATTAATTTTTTTTGCTCTCTATGGGTGTGAAACGTGATCACTTAATTTACATGACGAAGAAAAATTTAGGGTTTTCGAAAACAAGGTACTTATTAAAGTGCTTGGTCCAAAATGGTAAGAATATACTGAGGGACGGAGGAGTTTATATAATGATGCCTTATCTATTCTGTATTCATCACCAGGCATCGTTAGGATAATCACGTCTCGTAAATTATGATGGGCCAGACATGCAGTGCGAATAGGAAAATCTAGAACCTTGTTAAGCGTATTGACTGGCAAACCTCATGAAAAGAGGCCATTGGAAAGACCTAGACTTAGATAGGAGTATAACATTAGGATGGATCTGAAAGAGGTAGGGTGTAATCAGAAGGACTGGATAGAATTAGCTCAATAGAGGGATATGGTGTAATGAGGTGGACTAGATAGATCTAATTCAAGATAGGGATAGGGTGTAATGAGAGGGACAGGATAAAACTAGCTCAAGATGAGATATGGTGTAATGAGGTAGACCGGATAGAGCTAGTTCAAGATATGAATAGGGTGTGATGAGGGAGACTGGATATAACAAGCTAGAGCGAGGGATATGTTGTAATGAGGAGGACTGGATATAACTAGCCTGAGAGAAGGATAAGGTGTAATGTAGGGTGGAACCTTTACATTTCAACTGGCCAAGCAAATATTGTAATGATACTGTTCTGAGCACCTCTCATTTATTTGAAAAGTCGTGGATGAAATATATTTTTCTTTAAACAACTGTATGTAAATTTTCCTTTTAATACTTCATCCATGGATGACCAGTCGAAATAGAACGATTTAATTTCAGTACAAGATTTTAAATTTAAATTATATCTTCATTACTTAAATCATTTTAATTAATTTTCATTTATTTTAATGAGTTTAAAGTAATTTAAATATATTACGTATTCAATTTTTCTTTGTTTAAAGACTTCTTACGTTCCATTTAAAAGTGTGGTGATTAGTTGGCCACCTTTTAGGTCAAACATTATCAGGACAACCAATAAGAAGCTAGCCTTCACAACATCAGACTACCAAGAGCTCTCTTATTTGTTGGTTTTAACACTAAAGGCAAGGGGTCCAAGAAGCAAGGGGTAGGTCATATATAAATGGCTGGAGCAGTTCCTGGGTGTATTTGGCTCTTCATGTCTGTAGGTTATACAAATATACTATTATTATTATTAGCACCGCGTCTCACTACCCGTTCGGGTTATACGCACTTACGCTAATGTGTAATGGTAGGGTGATTGTGAGATGAAATGTAAGACCTACAGTTTAACGTGGAATCCGAACCACGGTGGAGACCTGGCCTTCCTCACATTCACAAGATGTCTTGTCAGAGGTGAAGGAAGGGTTTGGTAATCAGATAAATCTTTGCCGGGACCGAGGATTGAACCCCAGCCGCCCGCATAGAAGTCTGACACCTTACCCCTAGACCGCCAGGTCACCTTTTTATACGAGTATAATCTGTGTCAGTGTAATGTAAGATTTTCACTTATAAAAGTGTGATTTAAAATTAATAAACTACCCATCCGTGTGCTAACTCGCAGCACAATAATCAGTAATCAACACCCCAAGATGGACGAATAGGGCATGTTAGGAGAATCACCATAATTGGCTCCCTAACTGTTTGGCGTAATAACGATATCGCCATAATATATAAGGGTTAAAGTTATATTTGAAAAGAGCTTTTTAAGAAATTGGATAAAAAAAGAATTAAAAGTAAAGTGGCAATAAGTAAGATAAAATGTAAATTAAAATAAGTTAAAAGTTACCCGCCTCGGTGGCGTAGTTGGCTAACGCGCTTGTCATGTTGAGCTCGACTGCTGAGGACGGGGAGATCGAGGTTCGAATCTCGGTCGAGTGAACTGGGTGTGGTTTTTCCTAAATGGTTTTCCACTCTCTCTCCACGCAAGTGCGGGTTCACTTCCTCTAATTAAACCTTCCCAATTCCTAATCCATTAGCGTAAATAGTACTTAAAAAGCGTATAACCCGAACGGGTAGTAAGACGCGGTGCTAAATATATTATTATTATTACGTTAAAAGTTTTTTAAGTTAAATAATAAAATTAAATTTGTTGTTACATATATGATTAATATAAGTTATATAAATAAATAATAGATTTAATCCACATCTTTGGTATTAATTGTAACCTTGCTCCTTAGCTATATGTGGAGATTAAAGTCGTTTAATGTATGCGAATGCATCGTAGTTTTGGTGGTTGCACCATCATCAGGAAACAGGATGAGTTAATAAATTAAGGAAGACTAATAGATTGTAATAACATAAACTGTGGAATTGAATTAGTTTAAAGTCCGACACCTTATATCAGTAGGTAGCATGTCTGACCACCGAGATAAGAGTCACGGGTTCGATTCCCAGCTTGAACCGAACAATTAATTGGTGAAATGTGGATTTATCCTTTCACAGTGATGAATTAACTGCAGGGGTACTGGGAATTGTGTCTTCCTTTTTTTTCTTTAGATCTCAGTTTATAGGTTGTTTGCTGATATAATCACGTGATTCTTCAGAAAGTGCAAGTGTAATACCTCAAATAAAGAGAAAGAGTTGGTTGAATGTGGACACAGTAGAAATAAAGATGGATGGTGGAATTTAACTAGGAAAAAAAAACATATTGAATGTTTTAATATTTACCTTAAAATATAAAGTATAGATGTTAATATCTAGTTATATGTAGTAAGCAAGGGTGATGCATATTCATACCCTTCCCATCTATAATACATGCTTCTAGGCCCACGTAATTATAATATATCTTACTTAGGGATGCAAACAGTCACATATTGGCCGGGACAGTCCCGGAACATAACTCACTGTCCCGTTTCCTGGGTGAACCGAATCGATACATTTCTACCCATGCTACTCTGCGCCTATATATATTCCATTCACCGTAGGAATTGACTTCTGAAAGGCCTTTTTCCCTACCATAAATCTACTATATAGTAGGATATTGGTAGGAAAAAAGACCTTTCAGAGAGTAATTCCTACCGTGAATGGAGTATACACTAGTCTACAGTAGCCCCATGGCTTCTTTGGTGCTGACTGACAGCTTTGAAAAGCTACCAGACCAAATTATGTATCCCTACGCCAAACCATATGATCTGCAAAAACATCTGTTTAGCAGCTGTCACTTCTGACATTCAAAATTTAGGTATATACCTAAATGTCGACTGTCAGAAGTCAGCTGTGAGCTGTCAGTCAGCACCAAAGAAGCCATGGGGCTACTGTACTAGCCATGAGTGTGTAAATATAGTTGAAACCTATACCCTGATTTTGGTTGGAAGAACAGTACAGAAAATTCAAGCAAATTTCTTTGGGCCAAGAATATTAAGATTTTAGTAAATTATTTTTGTTATTTTATAGGTATTGACAGTATCTATTAATAGGGATGGCTACAGATTACATGACTTAATGTATGGATATATTAAAATTGTTTTAGTAACTTTAGTAACTAACTTCTACTGTTCTTCCTACCAAAATCATACTCTACATGACCTAATTAAAGATAATGTATTTCCAAATGTAGCGTTCCTATTACCTCTAGGTCGTCAGTATCGACGCAGGTGGTGTAGTTGGACCAGCCGTACCGACTCGGCGACTCTGGGTGCTGGTACCACGTGGCGTTGCTCAAGCAGCGTCGGTGCGCGAACCCTGGATTACAAACACAAACACACTGGCTAGTTTATACAAAACCTATATATATATTTAGTACCACGTCTTACTACCCGTTCAGGTTATACGCTTATGTACTAATTACGTTAATGTGTTAGGGTCGAGGAAAGTTGAATTTTTATTAAGTGTACTCGAATTTGCTTGAAGGAAGGAGTGGAAAACTAAATAGAAAAAAAAACAACCTCAGTACACCCGACCAGGATTCAAGCCTTGATCTCACAGTCATAGGCAGTCAAATATTTTGCAAGAGTTACGCCTTAGACTATTCAACCACCGAAATGTGCTACGATACAATTTATTGGTTGATGTGTGACATGGTGAAAGACTTTGGATATTGGCTGATGCAAGATGATTTGGTTACAGTTTTGGATGAATAATATGATGAATGAATTAAGTGACGAGCCCACCTCGGTGGCCATGTGGTATAACGCGCTACTCTCGTGTTGGACTAGACTGCCGAAGACAGTGAGATCGGGGTTTGATCCCGGTTGGGTGTACCGAGGATGGTTTTCTTAAATGGTTTTCCACTCTCTTTCTATGCAAATGTGAGTACATTACATCTAAATTTAAAATCTACCCAACCTTTAACCTATTAATGTAATTAGTACATAGGCGTATAACCCGGACGGTTAGTAAAATGCGGTGCTAAAAAAAATTAAGTGACTCATTGTTCGAGTCACTCGAGCTGATTTAATCGGGTTCGGGTAATAGTCGGTATTCATGTGCAACCTTTTGAAAGGTTGACATTGTCGATTGTCTCCTGAGTTAGTTGGTGGTAGATTCAAAGTAGCAGGTGTGGAGGTCTATGCTGTAATGACATTATAGACAACAATTTCACAATCAATTTTTAAAAAAAACACCTCACAACAAGGGACTTGGTATATATATATATATATACATATATATATATACATATATATATATATATGTACTAGGTCACCCGACTAACATACTAAAAGACCCCGAAAAATAAAGTTTTGCTAGGGACACCATCTTGGAAAATAGCAGTAGTAAACTCATTTTTCACTAATCTTTGGAACTACCAATATTATTAAATAATGTTTCGATGAAATAATGTTAGACATAACATTTCCTACAATTTATGTTCTTGACTTTTTTGATATAGCTTACCATTACGCTAGAATACGGACGGACGCCTTTTAGATACTGAAATAGTCAGGTATGACCTATATGGGTTAGCGGCTAGGAAGTTGTTTGAAACACTAACTGAAATTTTATGCGTACAGCTCGAATGGGTAGTAAGACATGGGGCTAAAAAAAACAGTAACGCTGGCAACAGAGCGCTTCCAATCTGTCTGGTCGTGGGTTAAAAAGTTGTTTCTAGAAGTAATTTGTTAGAATTTCCGAGGGTCCAAATCCATTGTACTCACTGCAATCGATTTGACCCTTTCTTCCCCATGCGTTACTTTCTAAATCACTCGACCTACCCTGTTGAATGTACTTTCCTCCGTAGCTTTGAAACACTTTCTAGTTTGAATGGGAATTTGTGTTCCAGAGTATATTGTGTTTATGTGTATCTTTGTGTGTCTCTGTGTTTATGTGTCCCTGTGTTTTGTATGTATTTGTGTTTGTGTCTTTGGTTTTGATTGCAAATGCGGGTACACCTCCTCTAAAATCAAACTTCCTAATTTCTAACACATTAGAGTAATTATAATATATATGCGTACAGACCAAACGGGTGTAAGACGTATTGCTAAAACCAGAAAACTTTGATAGGTTTTAGGAATAATACGAAAAAATTATAATAATGCATTTTTAAGCAATTTCAAGAATTAAAGTCAAAGAACGATTACATTTCGTACTTAGTAAAAATATATATAATTTTTATATAGTTAGTTTTAATTAAAGTTAACCTATTCAACCACTATTCGCATCTGTAATGGCAAGTAGCCAATCTCGCCGAAAGATCAAGTTTAGATTTATTTCGCATGTTTAAAATACGTTAAAAAAATACAATTAATTTTTTTTAATTATATTAATTTTAAAGTGATAGTAAAGGTTCGTAAAAACATGTCCCACGATATTTCGGTGTGATAACCAATCGGCTATCCAAATAATAAGTCATCTTTTAAAAATTTAACTAAAGTACAAGCTATCTTAAATAAAATCGACCCCCAATGCATACATTTTCAAAGTCTGCGTTCAAAATGGGCGCCACTAATTACTATGCATAGTTTCAATAAATAAACGTTTATTAGTTGGCGAGCAGAACTATGCATAGAGGCTGGTGGCGGATATTTCAAACACAAACTTTGAAATACTGTTCGTTTGGGGATGGTTTTATTCGGGACACCCTATATATTCATATGAGCCCCCCGACAATATATATCTGATGATATTTATATAATTATACGGCTGCAGTGGATGAAATCTCCCTAAACCGGTCTTGTGAGGTTTATTATTATTATTATTATTATTATTATTATTATTACCCACTTCAGTGGGAGCATTGTGAAGTGTGTTACTCTCGCAATAGACCTGACTACTGAAGGCAGGGAGATCGGGGTTCGATCCCACTCGGGTGTATTGAGGTTATTTCTCTAAATATTTTTTCCACTCTACCTCCACGCAAATATAGATATACGTCCTCTAAATTCGACCTTACTCACCCCTAACACATTAAACTAGGGATCTTCAAAATTTACTGAGTGGGCCACATAATATATTTTACACATTTTTGTGGGCCAAAGTAACGTTCACCTGTTCTTCAAGTAGCATTATTTTTGCCCCGAATGCCTTGACATGCGCAAATAAATGATAAATCAAATTTGTTTCAACTTGCAAATTTAGATTCAAGTCATATGGCCAGTCACGTCTATAAAAAAAATCCACTTTCCAAGGCCAGTCAGTCAGAGTTAGATAAAAGTGATTGATGTTGATTCTTCCATGAGAGAAATGAATCAATTTATAATAATTATTCAATATAATCACTTTTTTTTTAAATTAGATAACATCTTTCGGAACTTTCCTTTGATAACCCTCTGCCGGTAGACTTGGAACTACCTAAAAATCATCACTGTCAAGCCGTTATGTTGTCGCTATAAGGAATGGCGCCTGCGACTGAAAATGAAGGTTTGCAATTCCGACAGCAATCTGGCTTGGTGTCATGGGGGGAAACACGCGTGCGAACAGAAACTGGACTTGTCACATAAACTGTGTGGTTAATAAATAACGAAGAGAAACAATTAATTAGGATTTTGATAACATCTTGGAGCAGGTTGGATATAATCTTGTGTCGTGCTAGATGTGGCCCACCGACCATAGTCTGGAGATCCCTGCATTAAACTAATAATTAGTATATTTGGCCAAATTCAAACGGATATTAATACGAGGTACTTAGAAAAACTATATATAATTAAATAGCTAAGAGGACAGGTTGTACTCACGCCTAGAGTCAAACCCGGTGATGAACTTGGGGCAGAGTTTACGGGCCGTTTGTCCAGCGGGGGTGTGCTCCCAGCACGACCATCCGTCGAACTGCGTGGGGCAGTGGTTCTCTGCAGACACAAGCAATCAACCAATCAACTGTTTGAACTACACAGTAAATCTATTGTACACTCATTAGTGTGGCAGTGTAGGGAACGCGAGAAAAGAGCTAACTTTTTTTAAGTTTTTGTAGCAAAAATGAAAGTTTAATTTTCTTCAATTGGTGACCTCAACCGTTGTTGAATATCTGTCAAGAGTGTCCTGGAATTTAATGACAACTTTTTTTATCTTCATTTAAAAAGTTTCTCATCTAATTCCGCTTTGCTCAGATATTCCAAAACGGTTGATATCACCGTGTGAATAAAATTAAACTATATGTTTCTATTGGACCAAGATTTTATTTATTTTTGTAAAAAAAATGTTTTGATATAAAAACTGCAAAAACATTGCCCTTAACTGGCGCTTCCCGCCCTCCCACCTTAAGGACTTGGCCTACTTGGTGATTTTGAAGCTATTCTGCAAGGCGGATTGTATCCTATCTTGATTAACCATCATCACACTCTAACACCAATGTACGAAATAGAAAAAAGACGGAAGAAAATGATGAGTTGTTAATCCTGTGAGACCTTTTGTTTACATGCTGATGACCCTTCCCCTCTTCCATTGACGAGTGTACGCACTCACTCTACTATTTACGTCTTGATAGCATTAATTCACATTTTTAAAGTGACCCTTTTCTTGTTTCCTATTCTAGATAGACATTTGCTTCCATGGATTTTTTTAAATAGTTCCTGGAAGGAGTATTCTTACTAGACATTTTTGTGAATAAGCCAAATACCCCGAATTGTACACAAATTTATTAAAATACGCTTACAAAAAAACTAAGTTACTTTAAGATAAAAGAATAGTTTTATGACATTTTAAGACTATTTTTAGAATTAATTATTTTAAGAAGTTCTAGATTTTTTTTCAATGTCATATCTTTAAACCCGAGAATAAAACGTAAATACATTAACATGGGAAATCCTATTTTGAATTTCCATGACGTCACAGGTAGGAAACTTCTATAAATTGGATTGGAAGAGAACGCGATTTAAGGTAAAATTTGTTGCAGCCATTTTAAACAACAAAAAAGAGATTTTGTTATATTATTATTATTATTATTATTATTATTATTATTA
>CABFOV010004221.1:0-13863 GCA_902141375.1 Timema poppense
CACATTCACAAGATGTCTTGTCAGAGGTGAAGGAAGGGTTTGGTAATCAGATACATCTTTGCTGGGACCGAGGATTGAACCCTGGACGTCAGCATAGAAGTCTGACACCTTACCCCTAGACCACCAGGTCACCTATTACACTAATGTGTTAAGGATTAGTTGGGCTTAATTTAGAGGAAACGCAACCATATTCGCGTGGAGGGAGTGAAAAATCATCCTCAGTGCACCCGACTGGGATCGAGTCCTTATTTCCCTGTCTTCAGCAGTCTAGTCCAACACGAGATTAGCGCGTTAGACCACGCAGCCGAGATCGAGTCCTTATTTCCCTGTCTTCAGCAGTCTAGTCCAACACGAGATTAGCGGGTTAGACCACGCAGCCGTCGAAGCGGTTTGTCGCCTAAATGTGTGCCTAAACTGTGGAGATGTATTTAAAGTCTAAAAAGCCTTTAAAATCTACCATACTCCCTTAAGAGAGGCCTTTATTTTAAATAGGTTCGCACTGGTAAGTTACTCCTAAACGAAATTTTCAGAGTAGCGTGTGAGGGTATGGCTCGGCTAAGAGGTGAAAATAAAAGGGAAATAGGAGGTGATGGTCTGGAGGGGGGATGGGAGAATGGGCGAGGGTAAAACCTTTTGTGTAGCGGCGATACAGAAACCTCAATGTAGGCCGTATATTCACATTATCCCCGAAAGTACGATCCTAGCCGGCGTTCCCTGTGGGTCGACTAAAATGTCACTAGGACTTAGCCTACCCCCCCACCCCAAACCCCTCCACAAGCGCTTTTACCCTCAGATCCTCGTTCTTTGGTACCTTATTTCGGACAAACCCTTCCACCTCCTCCTTCAAATCCCCAACCATTTCTCCCGAACGGTCTTATCTCTATTGCTACATAATAACCTCCAGCCACATTTTGGCACTACTTTCTGTACACGCCTATCGATATAGCTGTATATATACCTATATACAGTAATATATACATCGTGTAAGATACTATAAGGCCCACCGCGTATATCTTGAGGTAAGGGAACTGTCGCTTTTAAAACGTTTGTAACTCAACAGAACAGCAGAGTGTTTCCTTTTGGTAACGTAGGACCGAAAAAAAAGAGGGTTTAAAAGTATATTACGCTTGGATAAATAACTTTGTGAACGATAAGAAACCAAAGAGATGCGTAGTGCATACTAACAGGGGAAACGACTAAAATGGAGGATTATAATATAGTATATCTATGTTTGGGCTTATGTTTAAAAAATCATTTTGTTTTAGAAGTGTCTTGATATTTAAATTAAGTGTTTTAACTCAATATTTGATTGACGATAAGCAATTTCACCTGCCTCGGTGGCCTCATGGTTTAAGGCGTTACTCTCGTGTTGAGCTGGACTGTCTATGACACGAAGATAGGAGTTCGAATCCCAGTCGGGTGTAATGATGGTGGTTTTCATAAACTAGTTTTCCATGCTCCCTCCACGCAAATGTGGATAGACTTACTCTTAGTTCAAAATTCTCTCCCTAACTCGTTAGCTTAATTAGTACATCTATATACAACCAGAACAGGTCGTAAGAGGTGGTGGTAAAAAAAAATTGTACGAATACATCCGAATTTATTTAAGTGGTGTTGAATTGTATTTTGAAATATTTTTTCTAGATTTTTATTTGTACGTTAAATATGAGGAATTTACCCACTTTGGTGGCCACGTGGTCCAACGCACTACTTTTTGAGTAGATTAGACCGCCAATGACGGGTATATCTAGGTTCGAATATCGGTTGGGTTTACTGAGGATTGTTTCTCCAAAACGGGTTTCCACTCTCCCTCCAAGAAAATGTGGGTAAACTTCATTTGACTATATTCTTTCTGATCCACAAAAACCATTAGCGTGATCAGTAAATAAGCGCATAACCAACCCTAATGGACAGTAAGACGTCATGCTAAAAAAAAAAGAAGAGTATTTGACATTCGTATTTTTCTTGTGAATATGAATGACGAAGAGAATACTTCAAATTAAATAAACCCATAATAACGCGGAAAGAACGGATGAAAATATAAAATTAATTTTGGAATAAACCCATCTAGGTAGCGTAGTTAGCTAAAGCACTAGTTTCATGTTGAGCCAGACTGTCGAGGACGGGTAGATCAAGGTTCGAATCTCGCTCGGATGAACTGGGGGTGGTTCTTCCTATATGGTTTTCTACTCTACCTCCACGCAAATTCAGGCTCACTTCCTCTATATCAAACCTTCCCTATTTTTAAACCCTTAGCGTAATTAGTACTTAATCGTATAACCCAAACGACTAATAAGACGCGATGCTAAAAAAAGAACTATGGAAAAACATTTATGTGGATCCGTTTGGTATTCAAATCTCTGCCTTATCATCAAAGACGAGCTCAGTGCGAGCCTAAATTTTAAAACCACCCAAACAGCTCTACGGGTTTCTAATTGTAGAAATACTTCTAAAATTAGAATCTGGTTATTTAGCGTGTATTATCTCAGCTTGTAACTATGTACGGATATACGTTACTCAATCACTACCTATCCTGAGACAATAAACTAAGGTCTAATCACGTCTCTAAGAATTGAGATTTTACTGTCAGAGGGGAGCAAGGTCCTGCTTTGTTCTTCGATTACTGCCAAATATGTAAACTCACCTTAACAATATTTGGCATGGATATTTTTCAATTTAGAATTAATTATGTTTGCATGTGTGTTTTTTATTTTTATTTTGATATTGATGACAAAAGCCACGTAAACAACATTTATTTAATATTAATATAATTTTTAAAAATTTATCTTTCTTTATCAATATTCAACTTCAATTCCTATGAAAAATAACTATCGTAGATATTTTAAATTGAAATCCAAAGAAGAATCTTAAGACTTTATTTAACGAAAAATAAACGGCACAGTATTTCACACAGACTTTCTTTCTTTTTTTTAATCTCAAAATTGGTTAGCTTTGTGAAACTTAATAATGTTCGTTGTTGGAGAAACACTCCACCAAAAAGACTAGATGAAATAATATACACTGTTACAGAAACATAGAGAAAATAGGAACATCTTTGTCTACCAAAGAGCATAACAATAAATTTAAATTTTTGTCAAAGAAATCAATAAAAAATATCTATATTTACTTATAGCTCAGAAAATGTGGGTTTTATAACAAATATTTTTATATTTAATGATAAAACTTATAACATTTTAAATATATAATAAGTTTTATTATTAAATATAAACATATTTTATGATGATAAGTTATTTCATCTCTCTAATAGTTGCGGAGATATGATCAAAAGTGAAAATTTTCATTTAAGTAAAGTACCTTAAAAGTAATTTTCATAGAAATGTGATAGCTGCCATTTTGTTTGTAACGTTAAACAGTAATTGGATACGAAATTAAATCAAAAATATCTTAACAAATTTTGAGAAAATCGATTCCCTGTCTTTTTTCATTTAATTACTTAAGTACCTTTATTATAGGGTACGGTATCTAATTTCAAAAACTCTTTTAGAGTAACCTTATGAAAACCTTAGATAATAAAGTTTCAGCCCCATCGGTAAAATGGTTTCGGCTCTCATCTGAGATACACACAACCAGACAGATACCATCGCGAAAACTACTTTTCCGGTTCCAGTTGCTACGAAACGTCGAAATTTATCTAAATCCTGAGTACGATCACAATACTTCTCTCTACGAGTGGTAGAGAGAATTTTAAAACGCGGAGGGAGTCAAATATGCTTCTCACATAAATACTCATCTTAGTAACAGAACACACATCTGCACCCGCAGACAGACAAATGGGGTATTCTAGATTATTGGTCAAAGTCCCTTACCATTCATCCACTAATATAAGCGCTGTAGTAAGTAGGGACTGGATTTTGTCTATTAGCCTTGACCGTAAAACATAGGCATTTGAGATTATACAATCTGTTCGGAAATTCTACGCCCAAACAGCACATACATTATGTTTGAACCAAAAGTAATCCAAATTTAATTTTCACTTACATCTGGTAAACTATTTTAATACCATTAAATTGTGTTCAAAGATTCGGCATACAGCGTTGGGAGAGCAAAGCTGTGCAAGCATCCCTGTACAACAGGTTGCATAGTAATGAGGCACGTAGCACTACACACTTTGGCATCTTTGAAGCATGGCAGCAGAACACACCACAATTAATAGTAACAGGCCAGTCCATATTGACATGGGAATACTTTCTGAGGGTCATAACTAAATGTCATATATCACAAAAAGTGCCCTCATGCCTAGTTCCTATGCAACATGTTGTACACGCCTGCTTGCACAGCTTTGCTCTCCCGGCGCCGTACGCCAAAACTTTGAATAGAATTTAATGGTATTAGCATATTTTGCCGAATTCAGGTGTAAAAGGATTTTGTATTGCTTTTGTTTCAAACAAATAATATGTGCAGTTTGGGCGTTGAATTTCCAAATATCATATATATGCATTTAATGTTATTAAGACTACTTTTATAGTGTTTATTCTTACCTATTTTATTGGTTTTTCGATATTTTGTGAACAAGTGCCTTAACGAGCCTATTTTAAGTTTTGACCTCTTTATTTATAATACAGTAGAAATTTCCTGCTGAAATAGAAAGTCCAGTTTCGTCTAAGTTGTAAATTGTGGCGTACTTGTTTGTAGTAGGTTTGAAATTTGTCGCTTGTTAAATAGCTTCCAATGAGTGCAATGTGAGCAAGGGCAGACATCTTGGGAGAAAACAGCATCCTGTTGCATGAGAAAAGTTAAACTTCTTCGGAAAAGTAAGATCGTGAGAAGTATAATGTTTTTTTTTTATTATTTGAATAACTCTGTGAGATATGAAAATATATCCCATTTAATTAATTTAATTTAGAAAAACCTATAGTGATTAAGAGCATGTGGCCCATTTCAGTGGTCGAATGGGATAAGCCATCATTCTTGCTGTAGATTGAACTGTCGATGACAATGAGATCGAGATTCGAACCTTGGTCTGGTGTTTTTTCACTAAATTGTTTTCACGCTTCCTCCAAGCAGATGTAGATATTCTACCCCTAAATTAAACCTTTATAGCCCTTAAAATATTAGCTTAGTTAGTAGTACAACATGTGTATAACAGAAACAAGTAGTGAAACTTGATGCTTAAAAATCAGCTCAATTTAAATTGGTTGTAAGTAATAAAATAGTAGGTATAGTATAATAAATTTTACATTAATTATTGTGTGCTTTTTTTTGTGAGTACTTAAGTGCTTGCTCTAGTTCCATAGTCCCATAATTTTAATGCCTATTTGCCTGCCTATTTTAAACAATTTTGGTGCCAAGGAATCCGTTCCCTAGTAATAAGATTATACTTTTCTTTTCACACTCAAATTGTTTCTCTCTCCAATTTATATCCAATCCTAGTCGAGTAATCTCAGTAGTGGCGTGAATCAAATGAACATAAAAAGAATACCAAAAATTTTAACAAGGCAGAACAGTTTTTTATTTCACCTCGAAGAAGATGATGATGGCCTGATGCATCAAGAACGAGCAGTAATGACGTCATGAGTAGTGAAATACCGTGTCTCCCGAAGATGGTACCTGATACGCCACCACGCCAAAATACAAAAAATTTTAACAAGGCAGAACAGTTTTTTATTTCACCTCGAAGAAGATGATGATGGCCTGACGCATCAAGAACGAGCAGTAATGACGTCATGAGTAGTGAAATACCGTGTCTCCCAAAGATGGTACCTGATACGCCACCACGCCAAAGAAAGCATTTCAAAGAGAGATACAAGAGATAGAAAATAAAAGATCCTCAATGAAGCTTTTCTTGAAAAATATGGAGAAGTAAATAACTGAGAGCCAAAGTAAAATAGTAATAATTCTAGTGGGGAGGGGGAGTAAGAAAAAAATGAATCGTGATGTATAAAAGCATCTGACGTAGTAATCCTCTGAGAATGTTCAGCCACCTGAATCATGTTTGCATTCTCTGAACCATGCGGAAAAAAATACAGTTTCCTCTATTCTGGAGGAAAATAAATGTAGTTCCTAGAAAGATAAGAACAAATCGCTCATAGAATAAAGTTTAATAAAGTAATGTTATTATAATCTTTCGTTTTGATGTCTCTTCAGATTTAATGAGTGTTTTGTGTACTTTGTGCCTTACATTCAAACAAAAGAGAAGAAAAATTGGCAAACATTTTATGACGCGGTTAAACGTCATTTACCCTAAAATGTAACAAGCTCACCTTGATGGGTGAAGTTTATAATAGAGGGGCCTAGGGTAGTTTGACAAGGTAAGGCTGCTTACTTTAAAGCAAAACGAAGTTTAAATTCAATATTTTAAACGGTTTATTTAATTATCTAATCGAATGGTAGGGTTTATTGATGGAAATTACTCATTTATGTTGCTTTTTCTCTCAAGAAATGGAAATAACAGTGAACGATAAGCTAGGAAATAGGAATTAAAATTTTCAATATATTCCATTAATATATGATATACTCTACAAAAGTATTTATATAACTTAAAATAAATGAGCGAATCGGAGCAAAAACATAGTGACCAACCTATGAAAATAAATGGTACGGCACACTGCACATTTTTATCTTGCTTTTATCTTAAAATAGACATTTGCTAAAAACTCGTAAGTTTTGTGAAACGAAATAAAAGGTATATACAGTATTGTAGAAACATTACACCAAAGAACATAAATGAAATAATATACACTGTTACTTACTCCCATTGTAAACTAGGAACACTGTTACAAAAAAATTGGAAAAAGATAAATATAGTTGTTCCCCAAAGAGCAATTGAATTAAATTAATTATCAAAGACCTGAATTAAAAATTATATATAGGCTCAGAAAATATGGGTTTTCTAAAAATATATTTTAAATAAAACCTTTGTATCTTTAATAATACTACATATTTATAATGAAAAGATATTTTTTAACTTAAATTAGTGCGGATAAATGACGAAAATTGGAAAATTTCTCTTGTGTGAAAATACCCTCTTAGTCATTTTCATGAGAGAATGAGATTTGCCATTTTGTTTATAGAAGTCTAATGAATATCGTTATGACGAGTTTCTAGAAAAAAAATTTTTGTCCTTAAGTTTAGGGCCAGATATTTGATTTCAAAAACACTTCGGGGAGACTCTATGAACACCCCAGATACCAAGCTATAGCCTAATCTGTAAAATAGTATCGGCCCCATTCTGAGTTACAGACAGACAAACGGTATCGCGAAAACCATTTTTTTTTTTGTTTCAGGGTGTTATGAAACGTCGACATTTATTAAAATCTCTAGTTACCATTTTTTACGATCACAATACTTTCTCTCTGAGATGCTGAGAAAAAATAAAAATGTATTAGCAGTGATTTCTTGTAGCTTACCACTGTTGAATATATATATACATTCATCGTTACCACCTCTTGAACCACAAGTGTTTCTTATAGCCAATGAAGCGTATAGAACAAACGGGTATTAAAATTATGTGCTAAATAATGATAAATATATTATTTTGATAAATTATTATATCCATTAAATAACTTAAGGATAGATAATTTTGACCAATATATTATTTCCTTTTTGTGACAAATTTTACGGATAGATTTTATAGAAGTTTAAACATGGAGTACAACCCATCTAAACCTATGAAGGCTATTATATTTTTGATCCAATACTCTCATATTTCGAAAGTATAATTATATTATTATAAAATATATACTATCTTTATCACACCATCTCGAATCGGACAAGGCTACCTTAATTTTGTGATCATTTACCCTAGATACCTAACCAAGTAGATTAATTTTAGTGCTTCGATTTTTTTTATAATCTTATAAGCTAATCGTTTAAGTTTACTCTCCGTAATGTATTTTATATAGAAATTATTTTATTGGTAAATATTTTATTTACTCACATCATTATGGATTTTGACTTTTTAAGTATCTAAATGCACATATAAATTGGGTCTTAAAATTAATTTGTCTGTCCCTGAGGCTACAACCAAAAATGTTTGATGAATTTTGTTCAAACTTTATATTACATGTGTTATGTTCATACCTCAGGGTTATGCATTTGATTTAGATTCCAACCCTAAAATTAAGGGTAATTTATTGATGAATGACCCACCTCTGTGGCGTAGTTGGCTAACTTGCTTGTCATGCTAAGCTCGACTGCTGAGGACGGGGAGATTGAGGTTCGAATCTCGGTTGGGTGAACTGGGGGTGGTTTTTCCTAAATGGTTTTACCACTCTCCCTCCACGCACATGCGGCTTAACTTCCTCTAATTCAACCTTCCCAATTCCTAATCCATTAGAGTAATTGGTACCTAAAGCGTATAACCCGAACGGGTAGTAAGACGCGGTGCTAAATATTATTATTATTATTATTATTATTGATGAATGATTTTCTAAAATAGCTTAAACTTCTATGTTTAGAATGAATATTTTGGGATTGTTTTACAGGGCAAACAACACTTTAAACTCGTTTTTGGGTTAAAGGTTGATTTGAAGTTATTTTACGGATGACTTTTTTTTTTAGAAACCAAGTAAACATAATCATAAATTTAAGATTTTTTCCCTACAAATATGTAGGCTGTTTGGGGAGGGCTTTACATGATAAATGTAAAAGAAATGATCATTTTCATGAAATAAATTAATTAAATGTAGTTGATAATAAATTATATTTTTAATGTATTATTAAAAAAAATCTCTAAAACCTTTTTGCTTTAAATATATATTTAAATAGTGTTTAATATGAATACAAAAAAATTGTTTGTTTTTCTAAGAGACATTTACTAAAGAGTACTTATGTAAACTGATATTTATATTTAAAAAAAAAAAGTTTTAACGCCATTTTAGTAACCACACGGTCTAGGTATTCACTCCAGCAGTAGACTTGACTGCCAAAGACGGGAAGATGGAGGTTAGATTCTCGGTAGTATGGGCTGAGTTTTTTCCCCTAAAATATCTTCCAGTCTCCCTATACGCAAATGTGGGTACATTTCTATAAATATAGCCTTCCTCATTCTTTAAACAAGCGTAATTATATCATTTGTGCAGAATCAGCAGAGATTCGATACCTGATTTTAAATAGAGAATGTATGTTCAGTAACGATTTACCTTTCTTCCTCCCCCATAGATGGTCTTATAGCTGAAATGCTACATTCCTCGTCTCTATTTTACTAAAGTAAATAATGTATGCGTATGATTTAAACTGGTACTAAGCCACAAAAAAAAAATGAAGGTCGACATGTTTTACCTGTATTAGTAAAGATCGCGGTGGAAGTTTCCCTGAAAGACCTCTGACACAAGAACCAAGAGTAATCTAATTCCATGTCGACTCGGAACGCCGCTCGCTCTGTTGGCTTTCCTTGCTTTCCTGAGCCTCTTTTTGATTTCTAACACAAACCACACGAAACCCCCTCACGATCTCCTCCTCCCTTTCACTCAACCCCTTCGACCGTTGTTTTATTCATCGACTTTTGGGGAATGTGAACAGAAAGGAAGAGTGTGTGTGTGTGTGTGTGTGTGTTTGTGTTTCAACGTGTGTAGTAGGGAATATTTGTGGAGAGGGTGTTTTTTATATTATTATTATTATTATTATTATTATTATTATTAGCACCGCGTCTTACTACCCGTTCGAGTTACACGCACTTACGCTAATGTGTAATGGTAGGGTGATTGTGAGATGAAATGGAGGACCTNATTCTCATATTCTAGTAACACAAGTGTTTATCTATGACTTATGACTATCTAACAGTGGGCAACGTGATTAGGAAGATAGTTGTTTTGGATCGTATCTAATGACAGATTAAAGACTGTCCTATCCCCTAGATGACACATATAGTCTGTTCAACGTAGGAAGTGTTTTCTGAAAGACCTTTATCCCTACCAGAAATCTACTATATAGTAGGATATCGGTAGGAAAAAAGACCAATCGGAGAGTAATTCTTAACATGACTGGATTATAGCTTAGACTGCGTTCAATTTGAAGGCACGCTTGCGCAATTAAACTGTCTGCGTGACGCGCCGTGGCTGTTCACACTTAGTCCCAGTTGGATAAGTTGGTGCACCTGACACCGCAGATCAAATAAATTGGTTTTCTTCGTTCACCCTTATATATCGCGTGACGTATGGCTGTAATATCTTGAGAGTTTGTGTTGTTCATTGTGTTCTCAAGATATGTATAGTGATGTCCTTGTGTGTGTGTGTGTGTGTGTGATAGTGTGTTAGTGTGTGCATTTGGCATACTTCTAAATTATTCAAAGAACGTTTTTTGCTGCTTAAGGAGAAACGGGTGGATGTGGCTATATTCTCCATATCCCAAACATTAAAATAACCACTAAACCATTCCTCCCCAAACGGTTCCACATCCACCATTAAAAATTAAACACCAAATTTTTCCATCACAAATTATTACTGTTCTTCATCCGATGACTCCAATGACTCTGTTGCACTCAATGTGACCCCCTCAGTGTACGCGCAAGCTGCCTTCGCGACCAAATAGCCGCGCGGGCTTGTATACAAAGTGAAGGCAGCCTTGGGTGTATAATACAGCTTGAACCAGACGTTGCATCATTGAGAGTTATTCTACTTTAGATAACCGTGGATTGGGGGCAGTGTAAAGGTTCTAATATCTTTTTTAGAAATATTTAATACTTTATAAATTATAGGGTGACCTGGCGGTCTAGGGGTAAGGTGTCATAGTTCTGTGCTCGGGGTCCGGGGTTCAATCCTCGGTCCCGGCACAGATTTATCTGATTGCCAAACCCTTCCTTTACCTCTTACAAGACGCGTATTAATGACAACTTGTGAATGTGGGGAATGCCAGGCCTCCACCATGGTTCAGATTCCACGTTAAACTGTAGGTCCTACGTTTCATCTCAAATCACCTTATCATTTCATTACACATTAGCGGGTGTGCGTATAAACCGAACGGTTAGTAAGACGCGGTGCTAATAATAATAATAATAATAATAATAATTTATAAACTATCAATTGAAAACGAAAGAAAAAATTATTTACTCTCTAGATATTTAAATACAGATTCCTGAAGCATGTAGATTAATAATACCTTTATTTTAATTAAATTTAAAACATTATTTAAAGTAATTGTTTGGCTTCTTTCATGATTGGGGGAAGAAATATTTAGTTAGTGGGACGACCTAGACGCAGATAGGAGGCTAACATTAGAGATAGTTGGTGTAATGAGTTGGAATAGAGAGAGCTAGCTCAAGATAGGGATAGGCGGCGTACATTTGTAAGAGCTGCAGTGAACTTTCGGACGCGTAATGGAATAAAGTAAGAAGGTAATAAAAGGGAAATTGGTTTTAGTTTGGATAACTAGCGTATATTCTCTAAACACAACATTTTGTCAAGCCATGAATTATAATTTAAACTATAATCCTATAGTCTACTTGACATTACATGCAACTCTAGCTCTTATAATAGTAGGATTTGTGTAATATGACGAGCATCTAAATAAATACAAAACTATAAATCGTGCTAAGAAAAAATAGCACGTGGTACATCTAGACAATATTGGTTAATTACCTCAATTTATATGCGTGGGATATTCTTAAAATACACCCTCAAAAAAGATAAGAAAAAATTAGAATTGTATATCATTTAAATATATACATAATTAATTTAGATTATTTATATCCATCATTTTGGTGAATAATTAAATTGACATATATTTTTATAAATATTAATCACAAAATCTTCTCACATCATTAGTATCTTTAACATTTCATTCATTATCATTAAATTATAGCTACCCACTTCACTGACCTCATGGTATGATGCACTACTAACGCTGTAGACTAGACGGCCGATAGTGGGGAAATTGTGGTTCGAATCTCAGTTGAGTGTACTTAAGGTTTTTTTTTACAAAATGGTATTCCAATTCCCCTCCATGCAAATGTGGTTAAGCTCCCCATAAATATAACCTTTTTGATCAATACAACCGTTAGTTTAGTTATTACTTCATTATATAACCCAAATGGCTAGTAAGACGTGATACTAAAAAAATATTGTTTAAATGTATAGCTTTAATATTAATTTATAAGTTTTCAACTGTATGTGCTCTGATTCTAGTAGCTATTTCCCCTTTTACAACAATATTTTTTGTTTTGGTTTATATGGGAAGAATTTGTAAAACAAAGCGAGGAACTTCCTTAGTTTCTGGCTGTCCACCCCCCTCCCCACTTTTTCTCTTCCACATTTCAATGCAGTGAAAAGCTAGAATTGTCAAAANTAGTCTCGCTTCCTAGATCACTTGGTAAAAGAGAGAAGGGGTGGTATGGAAGGAAATAAGACATTCCGACATCGAACTGAAATATACATCTCATCTTAACTCTTCTTTTCAGAGAGTTAACATAAACGTAGGGGCGCGTTATTCAGACCGAAGACATTCTCAGTACCCTCCCTAACACATTTTTCCTCTTTTTTTTTACAACAAAAAACAGCACGAAAAGTTTCCGGAATAAGAACTAGTCTTCTTTTTCTCTCTTTCTATATCTCTCTTTATCTCTCTCCTATATTTGGTGTTGTCTTAAGGGAGGTAACATAAATCTTAGGCATGGTCCCTTATAAAAGGGTATGTTTTATAGCTCTTAATATTTGTCTTGACACTGCCTTAACGAGATGTAGCGAGTATTTTTTTTTCCAGAATTGAGTTTGAAAACTACAAATAAAATATTTATGATGAAAATTTGTACATTTAGTTTACTATGAAAGATATTATCCTTTAAATTATTTTTTTCCCCCACTTTGATGCAAGCTTTATGATGGGGAAATATTGAAACACGTTAAAGGAAGCTTTCGTCATCAACGTAGTGTGAACACGATCATAAAGTATATTGAACAATTCAAGTAAAAGGGTATTTTTATGTTAATGATATATTTTACCAACTGTTGAGACTAAATCAGCTTGTGACACGAAAAATATTAAACAATGTATATTTATAAAAATTAAATAATTCTAGCGATAATACATGTATGCATTCATATTGGTTGGGTAATTTAATTATATATTTACCTTTCTCTAAAATAGAAAAATCAAGTTAGGTCTAATAGAAATATACGATACACTAAAAGCAAAATCATCAAAAAAATAATAATCCAAAAATGAATATCTTCAAAGGATCAAAAACAAACCTAACCCTAAAATTCCATAATCATACCAATAACACATAAATAAATAAAAAATCCAAGCTAATAAAATGATGTCAATAATTTACATATTTAACCACATTTATTTTACTTTTAAATAAATCATAGGAATCAATTAAGTATTAATAATTCTCATATAAAGAGGAAAAGAGCTCGCAATAGCAGCACGTATCTGTAAAATAAATTCAGCCAACACACTTTCAAATAGTGTGTTGACTCAAACTGCAAATTGGTGGGAAATAACAAGGTGAAAATCCAAGCAGTACGGTAATTAAGAAACATAAAAAGTAATACAAACATTAAGCAAATTTAAATGTCTAAGCTGAGATAGCCAAGAAAAATACACTTCAACTTAACTATTTTGGATAGGAAATAAGTAAGCTTGGTCTTAATCACCAATTAAATTGAATCGCCTTTTCCCTTATCCTGTAATTCTGTAAAAACAATGGTATTTATAACAATATAAAAAGTTACAATCATGTTCACCCTTATTTCAAAACACAAGAAAATCCCCACAATAAAAAAGAAAAGTATATTTATTCTGGTTAAAAGGAATGACGCCCTGTTGTTTTCCTGTGTATCAATTTCTGACGCCAATTTCATGCAGCAATGCTTACCAGATAACAAGGCATAGCTGACTCTTCGGGCGAGTTAGGACGGCACTAACTTTGAAGCACCTTCTCATAAAGACGTGTACCCTTGTCTG
>CABFOV010004221.1:19260-55170 GCA_902141375.1 Timema poppense
ATCCAGCTGTAAAATTATATTGGGATTTGTGATCAGGCCATTTTATGTGGGGTTTTCATCCAGCTGTAAAACTATAGTTGTATTTGTGCTCAGGCCTTTTTCTGTGGGGTTTTCGTCCAGTTGTAAAACTATAATGGGATTTGCAGCCGCATTCCTGCACATTGATAATATGTCGAGAAAGGGGTTTTTTTGCCTAAAAGGAACCCTCCGCTGGCTTGAATGTCCTTGTATTCTTTGTGGTCTCGTGCGAGGTCAAGCTCTTATATTTGGAACCAGAAGCTCTGATTTGAAATGAAAGCTGCAGCCCGAAACCTGCGTATATGGAAGCACTTGCCTCAAATTATTGATAGCAGCAATTTATTAATCAAACTTTATCACTTTCAATGACCAGTTTGGCAAACGTTTCATCGTCTGAGAAGATAAGCATTCATATGTAACTATTGACGTGTCAAGCTGCGGGGCAAACATCACAGGATGAACTTTGGTCTTTTCACAGTCGCGGCCGATGTGAACATGCATAGTGTACAGTTGTTTGAACTATTTTGAACATAAGTACAATTTTCCCACTATAAATAAAGTGTTGCTGTTCTTAGTAAAGGTTTGTGAATGTTCACCACCGAACATTAGTTAGTATCCTCTTCTTGGCAAACGAAATATAATCAATCTTCCGGAGACTTCTTCCGTCTGACATAGCCAAGGTCTAGTCCAATAACACCAACTCATTGAAGTTTTTTTGGATTTTGATGCGTTTCTAGAGCATTTCTTCTTGCTTCGCTTAAGGGATAAGGCCATCTTCTCATTGTCATATTTAGAAAACTTAGCAGCAAAATATTAACCCTTGTGTTATAATTTGTAGAATTTATCTTTAAAGATATTGTGAACAAGTACCAACAGTTCTTCACGCACTCGTTTCTTGTTCATCTCCATCTGTTTCATTATTTCGTCTTTTGCGATAGCTGCCACATATGTGCCAGGGATGCAAGTTCCGAAGTGTCTTCTGATAAGTAAGAAAAGTGACAAGAAGCAGTAAAAGAACGATTAAGAAGTGATGATTAAAGGTGATTAAAAGTGACAAGAATATCCCAGAAGTATAAATCATGTATGTGTATTTTTCTTTGTTCCCTACCAAAGAGGCCCGAGTATACCAATGATATTTACTTTAAATTATGTTAGCAAAAAACAACAAAAACTAACAAGTGGGCTTTATTATGCAGCTATTAGATTTTATATTACATTCAATGTTTCTTAATAAGATTGCTAAATGACGATCTTCCTTCTTGAAAAACACTTAAAACTGTTAGGTAAGTAAGCCAACCTAATAATTTTGTTTTGAAAAGTGACTAAAAGTGACCCACTGGCATCACTAATGTGCGTTCCATCCTTTGAATAATCCGCCTGTTCACTGAAAGTAATATCCTACTTAGGCAGCATTATTTTTTTTAATCATCTACACCTACACCGACGTAATCCAACTTCTGTTTTTCAGTGCACCATCGACCCCAAGCCTCGGCTTCCCTTTCGATGTTGATTGAAGCTCCATGGTACATAACAAACACAAAGGTAAGCGAGAACACCTATTGTGTTGAAGCTCTTCCCTCTCAATGCTGCTCGAGTCGAGATAAGGCCATCCACATTTTGTAAACATCAGATTATTTGCACTGTTGTTAAAAGGTCACTTCAAAATTATATCTCTCCTCCTTCTCAGACAGCAGCGTGCCGCTCTTTGGTACAGCAATTCTGCTTATAACAACACAGGGATTGTAGTGTGGTGGATGCAAATCCCCCTACATTATTTTGAAAGCCTAAGATCGCACAGATCGCCAGTCCCATGGAGCCTATATAGACCCCACTGGGGTATATCAAGTTCCAAGGGGGCCCGTACCCCTTTACCCTCTTTTGTTCTCTTTTGCTTAGTCTGATAGTCAGCGATACACAACTCTACGCCTCTAATAGTCATACATACATCAAACTCACTAATAATAATTATAATCAAATAACCGCGTGGTTTTGTCATATTTTTTTGTAGGGTTTAAAGTTGTAGTTTATATTTTCTGTATTATATGTTTGAATATTACCAGTTCAAATTCCAACAAAATACACTACTACAAAGTAAACCTTCTAGACGCAGAAAAAGATGACACAGTGTTAGCACTATCTCTTTGTTTTTTAAATTCACTTACAAGAGATGACAAGGGTAGACTAAACGCTTAAACATTTACGTCATGTTAGTGTTGTGTAAAGAGCTAAACAAAACAATGTTTGCAGACCTTTGTGTAAGCTGGGATAATGCCCTTACAGTGAAGAACAGCTTAAGCTATTTGTATGCTGATATATTACACCATTGTTTACCCTTTCTGAAAATAAAGGGGAAAAGACGGATTCAAGAAGAATAATCACCCTAATTTCCTCTGAGAAACATTCTGTTTTCCCCTACTTCTCGACCTGAGATATTATGGAATTATCTTAAATAGCTCGAATGTTCATTTTTGTAAGGTGTAAGCTTATGACCTTTAAATATTGTTAAGGTCATACTGATGGTTAATTACCACTCCTATACAACACTTAAACAACAATTAACGTGTGTATAAACAACAATTACATGCTTCGAGTGCTCTCGTTTTCTCTCCGCCTCTGTTCCGCGTCTTCACACCCGTCCAGGCTTTCCGTTTACCTACTGGAGATAGGACGCTCTACTCCTAAATTCCGCTAATCCCTAGAATTCGTTGTATTAGAGACATTCGAGATTGGATGAAAATATCAAACAGACCACTCGAATACAATAGTTATGAAGGCCTTAACATACGCGTCTTCACACCCGTCCAGGCTTTCCGTTTACCTACTGGAGATAGGACGCTCTACTCCTAGATTCCGCTAATCCCTAGAATTCGTTGTATTAGAGACATTCGAGATTGGATAAAAATATCAAACAGACCACTCGAATACAATAGTTATGAAGGCCTTAACATGAAATCTCTAATTCAAGCAATTTTTAATGATTATTACATATATCCGCTTCAATGGCTGCATGTTCTAAGTCTCAAAAGACTATACTTCTGATGTTGAGAATATCGGATTTCAATCCGGGATGATTTTTTCTTATATGTTTTTCTCCCTCTCTCCACGTAAATGCGGGTAAAAATAATCTAAATCCAACCGTCCTTATCCCTAGACCATTAATGTAAGCTAGTAGAGGGTCGCATAACCCGAATGGGCAGTAAGACGGGGGATGAAAAAACACAGACTTGTGTGGTTGTCAAATTAATCAAAATCCCCCCCCCTCCCCAAAAAATACAAAGTTGTTTTAGTTATAACAATTAATATACTCAAAAGGGGTAATCCTGATTTTTATGACGTAATAGATATGAAAGATCAAATAGCAATGGTTAGTGGTACCAAGCCCTTAACAACTGATTTAAAATTTAATTTTTAGATATTTTGACTATAAATAAGCTCTAATCTGAATTTTTAAGGATTCAATGATTTGACATTCGAAAGAAAATTTAATATTTGGATTTGAGTTTCATATTTGAATGGGATCTATTTAAGAAAAAATTACTTCAATACACCCAGCCAGAGTGTAAACCCTTGACTCCCCGTCAACGGATATCTAGACCAGACGAGTCTGAAACATTATGCGCGTGACCACCAGTGCAGGAATATATAATCTTGTTGCTTTTTGCTCTCATTCTAACCAATGTTATGTAAAAGTAGGTATGCATTAGCATATAGAGAATAAAAAACAGGAATTTAAAAAATGTCTATAAAACAACAATATTTTCTCACTGTATGCAAACACAGTGTCCTTGTTACTGTAATATTTTAATGACGTCATGTCTTTCAAGGTCTCCTGTTCTGCGGCTAAGCTCACAATGGTTCCGTACTCGGCAGTATTTTTGCTCTTTTATATGAGGCCGACGGCGCACGACAGTCTAGTCACATTGTTTACAGCCAGTTTCACCGAGATTTGGTGTATATGTCCAAAAAAGCATGCCACGTTATTAAAAATGTAAATTGACTTGATTACTATGCCTTTATTAGAAAAACGTCTTCTATTAAAAATCCTAATGTGTTAAAACCATAAACAAGTGTGGAATAACCCAAATTAATGCAGAAAGAGATAAAATTATACCATAAAGGTTATTTTTCTGACCCCAAAGTTATTAAATTGTTTAAATAAGTTATTGAAAGTCAATACAAACCTGTATGTATATATATATATTTAAACTGGAAATTTTAATATAAATATTTTTCAGCTGCTGCAGTAGAGAACATTCAGAGCACTTGCAAAACCGTCCGGAAAAAAACAACTCTATTTCGGCCAGTGGTTGGTGAAATTCAGCCGTGTATGGAAGTGTGGCCCACAGCCGCTGTGACCGTCCACATTAGTTAATAGGGCTTTATTTCTTTGGCAGTGATCGGCAGTATGTGACGTATCAAAACTACTGGAGAGTACGGATGAAGTCAGTGTGACCCTTAACCTTTGTAACTATTATATTCTACATATCTTTTTTGATCAATTAATAGAGATAATCGGATCTAAGTCCAACGTAATAGTATTCAATTTGTATTTTATTTAAATTTTATTTCGCATTATACTACTATAAAGCAACATGGCTGACTCACTCACTGACATTAATGTTTAACCACTTCCAGATAAGTTAGAAACTTGAAAAACTTATAGCTTCTAGCTTGTAACCGACCGGAAAATTCCAAAAAAATTCAAAATGGTGGAGAGACTATAAAGTCAGTGCGAACATTTATTTGGAGGCCTCTTGTGGCTAAACGATAAGACCTATAAAAAAAAAGGCACTGGAATTACATTAGTTTATATCTACTTACAAAGAAAACTCACCAATGGGCAGAGCGAGTTAAATAAATACGCGGTGTAACATCCTTTTCTCTATATATATCACACCCAGGCAGAATCCTCTCCAAAGAAAAGAAGAGAAAGACCAAAGATGATTGAATCAAGTTATTCGAACATTCTAGAAGCTAAAACCATCGTAAACAAACCTGGCGGAAAACAGAAATGAGGACACTCGCCTGGTAGTCATTGAGTGGTTATAACCTGCGTTCATCGATAGAATTATTATTTTTTAATCGCCAAATCGGAGTCCGGATCGTTTTTATTCCGCGTCGGTCACAAGATGAGATGAATCATGATCCACTCATGTTTTAATCCTTCCAATTCCCTAAGAAGGGAAATAGAAGCACGCGTGGCATCGGCTGGCATATTCGCCCCGTTCGTTACAGAAATAACGCTGAATAAACACGTCTTCATTAAATTTATATAAGCGATTTCAATTATAAACTCACAACAAATTACATTAATATAATCAGTATAATATCAAAACTCATGAAGAGTGAACAAGAACATTAGGCCGGTACCCATAACGTTAAAAGTTATAGGTATATAATACCTTCAATTATATCTTATTATTGGTTACCTGGTGGTCTAGGGGTAAGGTGTCGGACTTCTGTGCTGGGATCTGGGGTTCAACCCTCGGTCCCGGCACAGATTTATCTGATTGCCAAACCCTTCCTTCACCTCTGACAAGATGTGTATAGTTCACAACTTGTGAATGTGTGGAATGCCAGGCCTCTAACGTGGTTCGGATCCCACGTTAAACTGTAGGTCCTCCATTTCATCTATATTATTATTATTATTATTCATCTAGTCTTACTATGTCATGTTGAGGTTACACGCATACAAGCTATGATAAATACTCTAAAGAAGTAGGGATGAGGAAGGAAGTATTTTAGAAGTAGTCTACCTGTATTTAGTGGAAGGAGAGTGTGAAACCCCCTTAGGAAAATTCACCCTCAGTGTACACGACCAGGATTCAAACCCTGAGCTCCCAGTCCTTCAGTCTAACACGAAAGTAACGCCTTGAATAATAGAAAGTGGTCTTGTCTATTGACGAATTTACAATTACATGCAATAATTGTATGTGTTAATCCCAGGAATACATTTTAACATAACCGAAAGGGCAAATATTTTATTGACCTCCAGGTCATCATTAACGACCATCATGATGAGTTGAAATTTACCGCAAATTACAAACTCTTCGATAGTGATGATAATAATTTGTCTGTAATATTAATTGGTGCACCACAGTATTTCATGGTTGGGCTATTCTCAATAAATGAGGGGTAAATAGATGAAATACCTCAGCGTAAAGTTATTCACATAACACTAGCGTGCTTTATTATTATTTTCTCAATGAAAAAGATAGACATGTACCAAAATGTGGCTACCAAATATTTGTTAGTAGTATAGAAATACCATAATATCCGGTTTATACCAAATTGTAAACAGCTCACATTATTCTGGTTGAAGCTTAATTTTTTTACTTTATTTTCTTTTTAATTTTATTTCAGTAAAACTACTACAAATAAAAAACAGTTTTAAGGAAACTTTTTTTCCGGAGGTGCATCTTTTAATTACGAAAATTTAAAAATCAATTTCCGGCTAAATTGCAATAAAAACGGAATATTGTAAAGTTGTAGAAAGTGTCTGCAACGAAAAAATATCCTCTATTAAAGATGTATTTAATTTGAGAAGTATAAAGTTAATTACTTTGGTAGACAAAACAAACATACAAAAAAAAAAAGAATGAAAACATCACTTCTTGATGAATAAATTTATTAAAATATATTCTTACTCATTTGATTTATGATTATTATCTAGAGTGGAAAAAAAAATATCGTGTGTCAGCCCTCTAAAAACCAGATATCCTTTTAAAGCTTGACACAGAACAGAAAATAAAATGGGTCTGAAAACTCTTGTAACAGAATAAACTAGAAGTTTGCATAAAAATTTCACTGACAAGTATCACACTCAAGAACTTTACGAGCATCTTCATCCGTTTTCTTTAGGGTGTGCTCTGACCAGCAACTCCATGGTGACTGAATGCTTTGAGTATAAGAAAGAGCTAAATCCTAATTCTTTCAAATAACAACATTCTTGAAGATTCATTTTAAATATTTAGTCATATTTTAACAGGATGTTACAATTATATCAATTGTTTTTTAAAGCTGTGAGGGAAGAATGATTTTTATCATGAGAATAATCCTGGATATCTCAGTGGTAGAGAATTTATGGATGTGCTAAGTAAGGATTCCCGGCTTCGATTACATTGCAGAGGTTTCATTTTACAAATTCATTACAATATTATTTTTTGTATAAAAGTAATTAAATTTCCAAACTAAGGACAATTTGTATTGAATATTTTAACTTGAACAACTTCATGCTTTTAAAAGAAGATTTAGCTCGTTCTTGCAACACGCACTTTAGCTATGACAGCACCATGGCGTCAACAGAGAAGTCACATGTGTTATTTGGATATGGCAGCCCCTATCCTGCATTTGACGTTCCTGGGAGACCTTACTCATCTCAGCCCTCCCTCCCGCACCCACCCTCCCGTGTGACGTCATAAAACAGGTACTAACTTCCACATACCTGATAAAACCCCACCACACTCTGATAATATTGTTTTATCTTTTAAAGTTTAGGGATTGTTTAAATGTTTATCTAGTTTTTTATGTTAGAAATATACAGCTTACGTTATGTCTACAAACTAGGTAACTATTTACTGATAAATTTTCTAAAAATAAAAGATTTCATTAAAAGCGGCCAAATATTTAAACAAAATGTTAAGATATGGGTCTTTATTTTCGAGAGGTTTATGATTTTAATAAATAAAAAAGACTATATTATGCATGGAAAATAACGGAGAACCCTTTGAACGATTATTGTAGTTCTTTGTAATCATAATTTATGATGATATACAATAATACTTTAAACTAATAGGGCCTACCGTTTAATATTAAATCAAACATTGTAATAATGTTTTAATATATTGTCAAATATCATTGAAAAGAAAGATTGAATAAAAAATGTTTCACAGAAAACCTTTTTGTTATTTTAGCGTAGCATAAGATGCGTCAAAAATTATACAGATTTATCATTAAAAACAAAGTTTACCTTGAAATGACCTTGAAAAGTCCACCAAATCAAAAATGAATAATGATATCCTCTTTCCACCTTGAAACCAGACAACTTGCGTACGAAAATATTTTTCATATCGTGCATACTTTACGTGTTAAACATAAGGAAAATTTAAAAAAAATCTTGTATATATTATGTATATGGAGTATACAAAATCATATATTAAGTAAAAGGCATATTGTATAGCTCAAATATATCATATTTAATCTAAAAGATTAGTAATTGTACCACTAGTACAAGTCTATTTCAATTTTAACTACTTATTGAAAATATTTCATAACCTTCTTTACTTAAACCTTTCAAACACGTCAAAGCAAGGTCAGTTAGTGTTAAGGTATTAAGATTATGGACTATTTATTTGTTTATATTTGGACAGATTATTTAAATAAACGAGACTGTAGCTTAGACCAAACACTAACATGTAAACGTTTAACATAATACATATTTTTAACAACGTGTGTAAGCGGGAATTGGAAGAATGTTAATATTTATTCAATTGACTTTAAAGGACAATTTGAATCCCCACTAGAAGCTTTAAGAGTGCAGTGAATTCATCCATTTGTTATTTTGTATTCTATAGAGTGGATGCTACTATCTATTCAATTGACTTTAAAGGACAGTTTGAATCCTCACTAGGAGCTTTAAGAGTAAAGTGAATTCCTCAATTTGTTATTTTAAGTTCTTTAGAGGGGATGTTAGTTTATTTTCCTATGAGTCATCGTGATACAATTATATTATATACAGGATTATTCAGATCTCGAGGTAAAAAATTAAAATGGTTGTAGGGGGGTGACAAAACAAGTATTTCCATGCAATGAGCTTGGGATCGGTGACTACTCTATGATACGTCAAATGTGGCGATTTATGCACCTGTGGGGTAGGCAACACATGCAACACGCCACGCAAAACCATCCCAAGCATCCCCACCATTCCCTCTCCAGACACACACGACGCTGCCAGCGTATCAGAGCGGACAGTGAGTGCACTGTTGGATGTCAACATGGAGGGAAATTACTCGTTCCCTGAAATGGCGAACATGCTTTGTGTGTACGGTGCGACTGGAGGCTAAACACTGGCAACCAAACGGTTATATAAAGAGAGATGTATTCAAACAGCCGCCATCCTCTCCACCCAAATGTTCACTGCTGTTAACAAGCTGTTGCGTGAGACGGGTATGTTCTCATTAAGTAGGCATGACATGGGCTTAGTAGAGATGCCTTTGTAACCTCATTATTGGCCCTTGTCAATACCAACAATCATATCTTTGAAAGATTAATCAATTATTTATAGAGAGGCCTGTTGTCAGGAAATTCAATGCCTGTAACCATTCATAATTTAAATCACACCCCACTTATTGTGTGTTTAAGGTCGATGAGTTGCCTACCCTACAGGTGCACACAGCATTAACTTGGACGACTTATAGCGTCACCATTTGTCGTCGCCGATCCAAAGTTCGCAAAGTGTAATCACTTGTCTTGTCACTCCCTACAACATGAAGATTTGAATAAACCTGTATTTTAAGTCCATACACACAATTACATAAGATATATTAGCTAAAAATTATAATTCTATGAAATAATATATAAATGTATTTATTTTTTAGAATAAAAATCTATTCTCACAACAGTATTGAGCTGATAATCCATATTTCCATAGTTTGTACCAACTTTCACGTGAACAAAAGTGCTAGTCTCGTCTTGTCTGGTTTACTAATGACGTGAGGAGCAGGTCCGAATGAAAACAGGATATTTTGAGGGGGTTGGACCTAAATAGTTTCTTAATCGACTTCCAAGCCAATGTGAATACACTTAATTAAAATTTTATCTTCGTTGCCCTTATCCTATTAGCGTAAATAACAAAATATAGTAATACGCGAAGGCTAGAATTATCCAAATCCGTTAAAATTCATCGACATCAATAATAATAATATATTGGAGATAGCACAATACATCCAAACTGTAGCTCGTTGCTTACATCAATGGTTTTAGTAGTTTAATTAAAGTTGCACTTTAAGGCGATTGACTCTTTTCATTTGGCGTGTAAATGCAGAGCCATGGGAACAAACGGTTATCTTCAAAGATTTTTATTGTTTTGCAATTTATCTTTTCGGAAATGGTTCGTACAAGAAGAGAAGCATGTTGATTAAGTTATACCTTTTATATGGACACCTCCTCTATAATTTTAATAGTTATCAAATATCGATAAAAAATAATATAAAACTGCCGGATTCATAACAAAAAATAAGAAAATATAACAATTATTAAACATTGATACATTACCTTAGAAGGGGTGATGAAAATATTACTATAAGAATTTAACTCGTTCTTGAGAAAACTGATGTTTACAAACGTATGATTTTTCCGCAAGACCTGTCCGGTATGTACGGTTTCCGTCATCCTTCTGTTCTTGTTGGCGCGGAAGGATACTTTGGTTGGTTGTGAAGCCATTCCACACCTTTCACCCTCCCACCCTCCATCTCACAAAATAGGTTTTAGTCTTGCACTCGACAGGGCCAAGGGCCTTAATGATTATTTTTATTCACGTTCCCTTGTAAAATAAAGCAAAGTAAAACTCAATTAATGTTACAAGTGCTAACTTTTATAATTTCAACCTAATTTCGTCTTCATCACTAATTTAAGTTGATTAGTTGACATTTCTACTAGGTTTGGTTTTTGTTCCCCCGATTTAAAAAATACTCCTATTAGGGCATTTACCTTCTCTGTTTATCTGATAGTTTTCATTCAAAAAACAAACTAGTAAGACATATGTATTTTATATAATATGTTTTACAATCATTTACATCCATCGTTTTAGTAGTTCAAAAAAGTATTTAAATTAATCCAAAAAATTTAAGCAACATTTCTACTTCTTTTAGGCAAGAGATTTATAAACAAATTAAAGGTTGACTACCAAATCTACATTGTAAGATTTTATTTTTTAAATATTGATAGTCTATATTTAAATATTAAGATTGTATGTTTTAACGTTTCACAAAAATCATATTTGATGGTGATAAAATTAAACATCTTGTTAAACACAAGCCAAAAATAAAGATCTGCTATAAGAATTTGGTTAGCGATACTTTATTTCCACTCTGTGTTAAAATAGTTTTAATTTTGATTTTTGTTAAACACAAGCCAAAAATAAAGATATGCTATTAGAATTTGGTTTGCGATTATTTATTTCCACTCTGTGTTAAAATAGTTTTAAATTTGATTAAAAATAAAGATCTGCTACTAGAATTTGGCTTGCGATTATTTATTTCCACTCTGTGTTAAAATAGTTTTAAATTTGATTAAAAATAAAGATATTCTATAAGAATTTGGATAGCGATACTTTATTTCCACTCTTTGTTAAAATAGTTTTAATTTTGATTTTGATAAACCAGGCTACCAATAATATATTTGAGTTTAGCTCAGTCATTTTATTACAATAAGCAAAATTGAAACGTTGACCACGTGAACTAAATGTCAAGCTCTGGTTTGACAGTGCTGGATAAGTCAGGGTTTGAGCCCAGGCCAGGTGAACAGGGGGTGCTATTCCTAGAAAAAAAAGTGATAGTCACGACACGTAGGTAAAAATATATTGCCTGAACTAGACTTGTTTTTGTTTTGCATAAAATAATTAAATAATATTTTATCTTTATACAGGCCAATGATAATATAGTATTCGCTTGTTAATTATATATATATATTGTCCTGTCTTACTACCATTAAGTTTGTATCCAAAACTTCATTTGGATGCAAGACAAAACAAAAAGAATTGATTCCTAAAAAAAAAAAAAAGATTACGTTTAAGTAGGATTGAAATTGATTTCAGTGTCTTGTTCCAAGACGAACACAATATTAATAGATTTTATAAAATTACTGTGCAATACAGTAGGCCGGACACTTCAGTGTACGAACGGTCTTAGGCATCATTTTGTGTAAGACTGACCTACTGATGACGTGGTCATCAGGGCTCAAATCTTTGTCGGGTCTTCTGAGGGTGATTTATTTCTTAAATCATTTCCCACGCGCAAATTCGTTTAACCTCTCAAATGCTTCCTTTCTAATCCCTGCTCCACTAGAATAATTTTTGTGTGTGCGTATTACCTGAACGTGGTAATAAAAAAAATATGGATGGTGCAGCGCAAACATTTTCTCTTTTATCTTAAAAAAAGATAAATTTACTAGAAACTAGTAAGATTTATTAAACGAAATCATATACATTGTTGCAGGAGCACTCCATCAAAGAGCATAACAATAAATTTTATTTGTCTAAGTACTTCATTAAAATTATATGTGTTTGCTCATAGCTTAGAAACATTTTTTTATAAAAATAAATTTCAAACAAAAGAGTTTTTTATATTTGATAGAACATCATTACAACGATAAGCTATCTCGTATCTCAAATAGTCCCGGATATATAATCAAAATTGGAAAATGTTTGCATATGTGTTGTACCCTCAAAGTCATTTTCATGTAAAAATGAAAATCCTAATTTGTTTTAATCTTAAACAGTGTCTATAGGCCTATATAAAATTGAATCAATATCGTTAAGGCAAATTTTGAGAATATCAATAAACTTCTGTTAATTTTAGCATTAAATATCTAATTCAGAAAACCTGTCGGGAAGATCTTATGAAAACCCTCAATACCAAGTCTTAGCCTTATAGGTGAAATGTCATAGACTCGTCAGGGATACAGACAGATAGACGAATATGAAGAAAAAAAACTTTTTCTGTTTCAGGGGGAGATTAAAAGTCAACATTTATTAAAATCACCAGTTCAATTTCTTTTTTCGATCACAATACTAATCTCATCGAGGGTTAGAGATAAATAAAAAATAAGTTGAACAATCACAATATTCTTTAAATACATTTTAATAAATCATCACTGGAAATTAAATATATAATCTAGTGTTCGTATGTTGAGTAACTTTGCTACTCGAGAATGTTCATATTTTTAATGATACAGATGGTCTGACTAGAAATTAGTATGTTAGAAAAACCTTTAGAAGAACAGATTCATAGATCACTATCACCCTCAAAACAAATTTACAAGAGAGAAAAAAAAGGAACAAAAAACGCTTCAAGGAATCATCATTATGGAGTATACAGAAAGAAAACCACAGCGGAAAAAGAAGAAAGACGTAATGGAATCTTAAATGAACATCTCGCTTAATGGTGTGTACACATATCGGTAATAGATTAAATAGCTAACTCTTCCTCGTTTAATAAAGTACCAACTCAATGCTATATGTTCATTGAAAAGATTAATTTTCTATAGAAGGGTCTCCCTGAAATGAACAAAATTTTGCTTTGGTTTGATTTTAAAATATTTAAATAAATTATCTTAAAAAAATATTTTATTATAAAAATTTGTTTGAATAATTATCTTGAATTAATTAAGGGTGATTTTAAATATCTGCTAGTTACATAAAAACCCTTTTGTCTATGGTCTGAGCTTTTATGGATTTTTAAAAATCATTCATCGTTTAGTAATATATTATATTTTTATGGCTATAGTTTTCGATTTGTACAATACTAAAGCAGATTAATTAAAAAATAAAGAAAAGATTAGGAATTATAAAATCTAATATATGCATGATGACAAATACAATTCAAAATATTTCTCATTTATTTTGTGTTTAATGTATTAAACTTCTTTGTTTATATAAATATCAAGTTTGTATTGATGAATTGGCTTTCCATACTAAACGTATTTTTAAATGATAAACATTAGGAAAGTAAGGTACGTTACTAATGGTTTTTATAAATTAAAGCAATCTTGCTTATATTATATGTATTTTTAAAATATGAAATTATTGATATTTACCATAATATGGTAATATTATAATTTAGTTAGGAAATCATTATATCTTGTCACCTGCTATTGTGGCTGCATGGTCTATGGCGTCACTCTCACGATAGACAAGGTTGCTGATAACCGGGAGATTGGGGTTCGATCCCGGCTGGATGCACTGAGGTTTTTTCTAAATGGTTTTCCAACCTCCTTCCACACAAACGTAGGTACAATTCCTCTAGAATTCAATCCTCCTCATCCCTAGCTCATTAGCTTAATTAGTACATATTCGTACAACCTGAACAAGTGTTATGACGTGATACTAAAAAAAATATTTCGAAATAATTTTAACAGATCTTTCCGGTGTATTTAGAGTTATAAAAACTAGCATTAATTTTTATGTGTGAGTTCATAATATTAAATAATGTTCACTAATATACTAGTGAAACTTTTAAAATTTCAAAATATAAGAAAAAAATAGGGATACCACTTATGCACAAGAACAATGTGGGCTTTAATAGATTAAGTTTGGGAAGATTATAACTAAAAAATAGTAATTTTAACTTTATCTTCAAAAAAGTTAATCGATCAATCTTTTTACCTTTATTATAATTTGGTGTTTGCTAATTTAGAAGATATAAAATTAGATTTGATTCTCTACATTCATATTTACTGTGATGAGCTAGAGCCAACTTAAAATTAAATCTTTTCTAAAAATATATTTTATTTAAATGAGCAAAATAAGTGATAACAAATTAAAAAACCAGAAGCTACTTTGCTCAAATCTCTAAATTGATTTTTTAATATCACAATAATTTATCTATACTTTTTACACTATACATTATACTTTATACATTAAAAATATATGAAAAAAATTTAAATAATTTTATGATTTATGATAATAAAATATTTTATTTTACCTGGTATATAGGTTGATTGGATAAATCAAGTTCATTATGAGTTTTGGAGTTGTAGGTTGGTTCTTACCTAAAACAATAAAAATGTATATTAGTTGGATATACAATTTGAACAAGGCTTGTTATCGTAAGCTAACTTAGATGAAGATAAAATATAATATACGAAGCCATTAACCCAGTTCCAAGAATTTGAGTAGTTATAAAATCAGATTAAAACCATACCCGAATATCAAATTAATTTATAGGCCCACAAAACCTACGATGAGTCCCTTATAGTTTAGACTTTCTTTTGGACGACTCTAATATCACGAAATATATAGATATATTTTTATAGATCAGACGTGTACAGGAGAAAAGAAACTTTCATTTTCAAATATAAGAAAGTAAAATTCAAAATAAATTGACAGGTATCGGTCCGAAAGTGGATTAAAAACATCATGTGAAAAAAGATCCTAATTTGTGACCAAATTTCATTATTAAAAGTATTACGACAAAATAAAAGTCACATTATTTGTTATAGTCTTATATGAATATCAAAATTTTATATATCAATAATCATGAAACTTGAAAACTAAGAATATTCAAAAAATTATCATCAGTAAAGCGACCTTAAATGAATATTTTGTTAAACAAAGGTACGTGTTTATTTATGAATAATGTAAAATATTTTCCGGATGCCTATCATTAACCAAATTATTTGAGAGTTAAAAAAAAATCAAATTCTTAAAATTAAGTATTTTGTACTATAATGTCGCCAAACCAAAATTCATATAAAACTAAAAAAAATATTCAATTTAAACGAAATCGTCAGGGACATTTTGGCAAAATACGAAATTTAAAAAAAACCATCATTTTAAAACTACCCTCAATTTTATATCTAATTATTAATAGTGTTTAGCATTCACACGACTTATAAACTAAAATGAATAAGAGAAAAAAAAACAATCCAACTTTCATCAGTTAATTAAAAGGTGGAAGCCCACATTTCACCATTGGTAAATATTTCGACCAGGCTGGGAATTTAACCAGAGACACTTTATCTTCTTATCAAGTAAACACGCTGAGCTAGGTGTTGGACTATATTATCAAGCTGTAAACAAGATAACTAAGTGGCCTTGAGGTATGATCTTTATTACATCTAAATATTAATTATGAACCAAGCCCATAAACTCGTTTCTGCCGTAGCCTCTGGTAAATACATCCAGAGGGATAAAACAATAAATATAATTATTGTGAGACACACCTTTTTCTTAGTTTGGTAGAACACGTCAAGGATAATTATAATATATAGATATATGACTGCCGAGAAAAAAGGGAGTTGCCATTTTGTTGATAATATTGATCAATACTTAGAAATGAAGTTTAATCAAAATTTTTAGAGCCAATTTTGACAAAATAAATTTTTTCTATTTTTACACTTCAGTAAACTACCCTTAATTTTATGGTTGGATATCCAATCCCGAAAATACCTCAGGGCAACCCTATGAAAACCCTACATACCAAGTTTTAGCCTGATTTGTAAAACAGCTTAAGACTCTTCTCCGAGGTACAGATAGAGAGACAGAGGGGCGGAAATTAAAAAAACACTTTTTAGGATTCGGGGTGTCTTGAAACTTCTAAATTCATCCAAATCTCGAGTTACGTTTTTTTGATTATCTCAATACTTTCTCTACCTGTAAGATAGCGAGAAAGTAATAACTATTAGAGTATATTTATACACCAGACTAATATTTAATAATATTTTACTGGTGCCGAGTGTCTTGTTTAGGCTATCCATTTTAATATAAATAAACCTTTCTCCAATTAGTACACAACAAAATGTAAAGTCGAGATGATTAAAATTATATATGTACAGTACATTGGGTGCCACTCCCAGGAACTTGGAAAAAATAAATAAAAAAACCTTTAGCTCAACTAGCTCTAACAGCAGCATAATTACTCTTAACACTCGAGACCACTGGTTGTGATCGAGAACATTTCCTGGATGATGCAATGCTATTAATAATTACACTACCTTACCTACAACAATGGTGTGCTGTAAAGCTCTGCAAGAGTTGAAGAAAAATGCTTAAAAATAAACATGAACAGTTGAAATAAAAAATGGATCGCTGAATGAAATGTACTAATTCAAATTACATTTTTTAAAAATGATTGAAACTTTTGTGGCTTATTATTATTATTATTAGTATTATTATTATTATTATTATTGTTTCTTTGATGCCACATCCCAATCCTGCCTATGGAATTCCGAGTAAATCTATTTACAATCTTACCGAATTAAAACAAAATATTATATTACATTTATTTTTTAACAAAAAAATAATCAGTTAAAAAAATAATATTGTTGACAAATAAATAAAATAAAGCATTGATCAATAGTTATATTAATAATTTTGTAGAAATAAAATATTTATTGAGTTTCTAGAAAATTAAAGTGTCTGAATGTTTTAAATTTGTACTGGAAGACTGAAGTGAGAGAGAAAAAAAAGAACAATTTAATGTTGAAGATTTGCCTAGATCTCACCAATAAATATGTCCATGTTTAAATAGCATAAATGTCTGAAATTTGTTAACTTTTCTAAATTTCAACTCCTCCACAATTTTAAGGAAATAAACAGTATCTAGTAATTCCCCAGACACACAGCTTTCATATCCCACTTTAAAACCATTTTTCACTTTTTAAACTCAATTTAGTTGGGAGCAACACCGGTTTGGTTCCATGTTAAAATGACGCCGAGAAAGAAGACACCAATCTTCTTCAAAAAACGTTCTAGGAATAAAATTTGAAAACTTATATTTCTTTTCCAAGTCCCAAGAGAAAACTTGTGACTTAAAACAAAATATAAAATGTTGGCTATGTATTAGGGATAGAAATTAAATTAAATTAAATTAAAAATAAAGATTGAAAATATATGTCAGTGAATATGAACAATGTTTCTTTTTTTAAATAAATTAAAATGTTTATTTCCATCTGTCATAATTGATATGCGCGCTAGTTTCAAAGTATTTACATCCATTTATTTTCTTCTTTAATAATTATGAGACACGACACTCACTTGTTTAACAGTCCTGCGTGTGCGTTAGAATAAAATCATGGTCGACATTGAAAATAAATAAATAAGAATCCAACAAACTTCTTAGAAGGATAAATATGTTTAATAAAGAGGTAAGTGTTCTTCCTTAGCTCAAAATTCAGTATTTTAATTATTTTAAACAGTGTTAGACGTTATTCCTTCCATTTTGTTATTAATGGATGTACATAGTATTATATTTTCACGCACGACAACAAAGCGCGCTATGCTGCGGATGAACTTTGAAGTACATCATTTAATTAACCCAAAACAAAAAATAAATGGTAAAATATTTACAAATTAGAAAAATAGAGGGAAATATATGGTAGGATGGCAAATCACACTACACCATTTACTAATGTAGGGTAGGTGACCTGGCGGTCTAGGGGTAAGGTGTTGGACTTCTGTGCTGGCGGCCAGGGTTCAATCCTCGGTCCCGGCATGGATTTATCTTATTACCAAACCCTTCCTTCACCTCTGACAAGACATCTTGTGAATGTGCGGAATGCCAGGCCTCCGCCGTGGTTCGGATTCCACGATTAAACTGTAGGTCCTCCATTTCATCTCACAATCACCCTACCATTACACACTAGCCTAAGTACGTATAACCCGAACAGGTAGTAAGACGCGGTGCTAATAATAATAATAATACTAATGTAGGTAATCAAATGAATGTACAATTAATTGAACTCGTACATAACTAGCGAAACTTAGAAATTGTAAATATTAAAGTCACGGATGTAACCTTATCAAGTATCATATACGTAATCAGAAAAATGACACATGGACATGAGAATCAAACCCTGTACCCTTGGCTAAGCACACCAAAGCGCTATCATCGAGTTTTCCAGAAACAATCCCGTTTGATGTTTGCACTTGGAAGTATAAAGCCGTCCCTATGACGCCTGTCGCTGTGTTATCTCTTAGTAACCGATGATTTCCACACGTCCATCATATAATATACCTTAATATATAGGCAAAGAATGACCCTGTGCAAGGGACAATATCTGGATAAATCAGTGGTCAACGATACCTGGTTCTATTCCCATGTGCACTTGGTATTTTTAAAATTTTCGAGTACGATACTAATGGGATATAGATTAGGAGTGTATAGCTTAAAGGAGGAAGTGTATCATCATTTGCATAGAGAGATATATACAAATTATTTATGGAAAACACCTCATTACAGATTATGTTCAAACATTGACCTCTTGGTCGCCGGTAAACCAAAACCGGCATATGAAACGCCATTGTTCAGATATTCACTAGGACTCGGTATAGCTTGGCTAACTTGAGACTTTTAAATGTTATGTGTAAAGTTTCCTAAAGTCCCGTGTTTTAATAAAATAAGAGACACGCATCAGTTGGCTCGTGCTCGATCGCACTACTCTCATGTTATACTAGACTACCGAAGACGGGGATATCGGGTTTAAAACCCTGTCGGGTGAACTGAATGTTTTCTATAAACAATTTACCACTTTCTCTCCACGCAAATGTAGGAGCAATGTTTCTCAATTGAACCCTCCTAATTCCTAAATCATCAGTGTAATTATTACATAGACTTAAAGTAAAAATGGACCGTAAAACGCGGTGGTAAAAACAAAAATGAGACATGTTTAGTATCAAAATTAAAATAAATAAAATATTTGATAATACCTATGGCTTTAGATCCAAGAAACTAAGACTTTTTTTATCTTCATGTATTTCTACCCGTATCACCTTGAATACACCCAAACAAGATTCGAACCTCAATTTCCCCGTCATCGGCAATCTAGTCTACTGCGATAGTATCATGTTAGTCCTGCGGCCACCGAAGAGGGTTACAACGACTTGATTTTAGGGGGTGGACGGGGCAGGGGGTAAGAGAGGGAGTTAAAACGTATATTAAACAATTTAGTGTTCTTTTTATTTTCTAGAAGCTAAAAAATAATTATCTGGGTTTTATTTTAGACATAGGCTTAAGTTAAAAAATCTACTAGCGAATGTAAAAATGTTTTATTTGCTTGTTTTTTGGAATTAACATAGATAAGTAAAACTAACACCATTATTTATAGTACTATCTATTTGTTTGAATCTATGTGCTAAATAGGTTACTACAGTCGAATTTCTTAAAGAGGAAGTTTAACTGAAAGTTAGAAAGCTACTAGATAATATTTTTTAACTAATATAATGCACAGCAGGTACTTTTGATAGATATTATAAACATATATAAAATAGTAGGCTAAAACTTTTTTTTTCAACCTTTCTTATACAACTTGTAAATGGTTTTAGGTATCAGTTAACCGCTTCGGTGTTAGCAAGATCTAAGGCGCCACTTTCACATTAGAGTAGATTGTAAGAGATGGGGAGAAGTGGGTTCTAATCCCTGTTGGGTAAACTGAGATTATTTTTTTCCAAAATAATTTTCTCGCTCTCTCCACGCTAATTCGGATAAACATTTCTCTAAATTCAAAAATCCACATCCCTAAGACATTAGAGTAATTAGTACATATACGTAGAACCTGAACAGAACGCGATAACAAAAAAAAATAATTATATTTATATTAAATTAGTAATGAGTATAATAAATATTCTAAAAGGAACGCTCAATACCAAATAGGTATATTTAAAATCTTAAATCAAGAACTATGAAAAAGGGATAGATATAATAAACAGAAAGTAAGTTGATGATAAAAAAAATTAAGAAGAAAATTGACGAAGACAAAAGGGAATATTTATTCACTAAAAATTCTATTAATAAGTGGTTAATACTTGAATTAACTTTAACAACATTTAGATAAATACAGGCGATAATGAGTCTAAATAAGAATAATGGTTAAATATTAAATATAAGGAGAAATTAAATTGGTACATATATAATACATATAATAGTAAGGATATTCCGATAATCGGATTATTCTGACAATTCAATGTTCATCAAAAATTTTCGGATTATTCTGACAATTCTATGTATTATCCATGTACCAATTTAATCTCGCCTTATGTTTAATATTTAACCATTATTCTTATTTAGAATCCTTATTGCCTGTATTTCATCAAAATGTTAAAGGTAATTCAAATATTAACCACTTATTAATATAATTTTTTAGTGAATAAATATTCCCTGTTGTCTTCGTCAATTTTCTTTCTCATTTTTTATCTTCAACTTACTTTCTTTTTATCATATCTATCATTTTTCATAGTTCTTGATTTAAGATTTTTAATATATCTGTTTGGTATTGAGCGTTCCTTTAAGAATATTTAAAAAAAATAAGTCAACTTAAACTGTTTTTAAAAAACATTGGAAGTTGAATAATCTCTTAAGTTTATGGGTTAAGCAAGAAAGAGGTCACATACGCGCTTTATATCCTTAAAGGTGCAATGAGTTCAAAAGTGACAAACTCACCTCTCTTAAGGCGAGGAAGGAGCACTGAATAATTGAAGATAGAGGGTGGAATAAGGGTTGGAGGGGTAGTTCATCGAATTGGACAGGACGGATTTGTAGGTGGGATTTTCGAAAAGCCGGCCTAGCAAACCTTTTGTCTACTATCCGCCCCAATCGTTGTCTTCCCAGTAAAAGAGATGACATGTTGCTGGGAAGGATGTAATAATGTAATATCCCCAGGGATGATGGAGAAACTAGGGGTGGTGTAACGGGTTGGAGGGGGTGGTAGTGGTAAGAAGGATTTTCTACCATCCCAAGGGAAGGAAAGGGTCTCTCTCTCTCACTCTCTCTTTGTCATCACCTCAAGTTGTAATAACTCTTGGTCGTGGATGGCCTTGTTGACTCTTCTGCGACAAATAAAAAGAGTTGGGCGAAGAAGAAGTTTGAGTTTGTGTTGGAGTTTTCATATAGTGCTGTCAGGTATTTTAAGAAAATTATAAGATATTTTAAAGGACGATAGTTATTTTCAAATATTAAATACTTAAGATGTAATCATATTCTAAGAATTTAATAATAGTTTAATATATTTGGAATATTGATGGAAGAAATATTTAGAAATTTTTCACAAGGCCATTTTACTTTTGTGAAAGAATTGATATAATTTTATTACAACATTGGTATTATATCAAAGCTATTGATAAACTCTATCAAAAGTGACAGCTGCAAATTACACAATTTTAAGTATATATTATGTTAGAGTAGATTTATTAGCTATTCTAGTTGTCAAATAAGGTTATACCGACTTATACGTATACAAATTGTATTCTATTTCACAAGTATTATTCGAAAATGTATAGTGCCTATGTTATTCAACTAGTCTTTATAATATGGCCTTAAATTACATTTTAAAAAATGCTAGCTAATATAGTAAAAAATATTATTTTATAGATAAATCCTAGCTACTATAATTTATCTTAACCAGTTAGGGGTAGATGAGTGACAAAAATGATCGGAAAGATTTGTAAATTGAATATTTAATAAATAAAAATGCTTATTATACATTGAGGTACTTATATCCTCATCAGAATAAAGCTATCCAGCTGATAATTACTATTTCACACATTCACTTAGCTCAATGTGATCTTGGAAACTTTTTATTCTCAATGATTGGGTTTTAAAGTTAAAAGATAACTTCTAATATAAAACATTTTTCAAAGAAGGTGACATCTAGATTTTATTGTGGCTACTGTCAACAATATCTCAACAAGATCACCACTAAGACACTTGATTTTAACCTCAACCAATTGCCAAACTTTTTCTGCGTTATACAACCAACAACTAATCTAAACGCATTGCAACTCACCTCGATGGTCACATGGCCTAAGGCGCTACTCTCGCAGTAGATTAAACTGCCGATATATTGGGTTCACTGAGGGTGGTTTCCCTAAATGGTTTTCCACTCTGCCTCCACGCAAATTCAAATATAAATATAATCTTCCCAATCCCTAAAACCGCTATAGGAATTAGTATATAGTCGTATATCCGGAACGGATAGTAAGACATAGCGCTAAAAATAAGCATTGCAATACTCCAACAACAACAACAACAAAAATACTCATCAAATACTTGCTACCCACTTCAGTGGCCACATGATCTAAGGCGTCACTTTCACAATACACTAGACTGCTGATGACAATGAGAATGGGGTTCACATCCTAATCGGATGTATTGAGGGTGTTTTTCCTTAAATGGTTTTACAGTTTCTATCTACGCAAATGCGTGTACACTCTCTTTAATTTTAAACTTCCTCATCTCTAACTCAATAGCTTAATTAATACATAAGCGTATAAGCTTAACGGATAGAAAGACGTGGTGACAAAAAAAAAATTACTTGTTGATTCGAGTTTGGGATAATCAAACAACTTGAAAACTTGTTGGAAAGCGTAGTGAAACAAAAAGCAAAAGTATTTTACCAATATTTATATCTATAATATTCTATTTTTAAGAAAATTAAGGAAGTAAAGAAAGTGTTACTTTAAAAGTTGCAGTGCGCAACAAATAAAAAGTGTCTTTCTCAGCCCCCCCCAAAAAATAGAAATAAGTGGAAATAGGGAATGTTGAAACTTTGAAGTTAACAGAGGAAGAAAAAAAATTAGAAGAGGGGGAAAAAAAAGAGAGAGAGAGGAAGTGTAGACGTCCTCCGAGCTAACTTCAATCAAGCCAATAAGAATGGCGAGCGGTAACGCAAGAGAAGGGGGTGGTTGATGGGAGAGGCAGGGGGGTTGTTCGCTAATGTTCCCACCAATGTCACCGGTTCCACGACTGAATTATTCAGGGCGTTGAGGAAGGTGTGGATTAGAGAGCGAGAGGCGGTTTTCTCCCCATGCGTCTACCGCACTCATGGGAGAAAGGAGAGGGTGGAGAGAGGGTCACAGAGGGACGGAAACTTCGAAGTGGTGGTGGTTTTAAAAAAAAACTCTGTAATGTTGTACATAAATTTAGATATTTAAGAAAATGATTCTTTTATTCCTTTTAAAAGTGGATTTCGAGTATCTTAAATTGTTTAGAAAAAAAATTCAAAGGTATTTCACTAGCTTACAATGTGAAAATAGATCTCATAAAAACACTTCAAAGACTTTTATTTTGAAATAGAATTCTACTACAGGATATACGTTATATTTTTACATATTTTTCCAGTGCAAAATGTCAGTATATATATATATAACCTATATTTTTGACATATAATAATAATAATATATTAATATTAAAATGTTGGTGGAATATTTTACTTTAACGCTTCTTAGCTCTTTACAGCTTGATGTAGACAATTGGCCACATATTATTATAAAAAAATTTAAATTATATTATCATTTTGTTTCTATGTAATAGCCTACACAGATTTAAAAATAAATTTATTAAAATATGTTTTATTGGACAATACCTTTGTTAATTTGGGCTAAATATATCTCTTTAACATCTGTCAATGGTGCCCTGTAATTTAATAAAAACAGTTTCTGTTCATTTAAAAAGTGTGTCATCTAATTCCGTTCTGCTAATGCCAGATATTCAACCACTTACTATTAAAAACCCCAGATAAAGAAACTTGAGCTCTATGTTTATACTTAAAAAATATGTTATTTATTTAGGACATAATAGTGTTTTGTTATATAACACATCAACACCACTGGCCTTTTCTGGCATCCCCTACCACCCAATCGTAAAGCCAGTCCAGTATATTGAAATATTTACTTTACTGAAGTAAGAAAAAGTGGGAATATCTTGGAGAAAATATTTCAGGAATAAATGGAAACATATTTTAAAATAAAAGTGGTACATCTGGCTGAGACTCAATCCAAAGCCCACCACTATCAAAATTGACCAGAAAAGGTTGATGTACTAGCCCACGTTTCCATCATTTGTGGCTAGTAAAACTGATTAAGGTTATCTCTATTTTAATCCACTGGAATCAATTGTTGTAGTTTCATACTATGTTTGGTTAAAATTTTAATAATTAAGAAATTATAAAGCCTTTATTCAATTTATTATTTCTGATAGTTTAGAAATCTTATGTGATCATTGTAGGTTATCAATATTAATTCACAGGATATAATTGCATGCGTTCATTTTCCAAGCCTCGTGTTTTGTGACTGTAATAGTTTGTCAGTTTTGTTGATTTTAAATATATTTTCATAACCTCTAAATGGTCGATTATTTGGTGATACTATTGTAATAAACAAATTAGTATATCTCTGAAAGAACTTCTAAAAAATGTATTATTTCAAGGTATTTACTATCTATGTTAAAGAGAGGTTTTATTTTCAAAAATTCGAGTGTGGCTGTGTCGGTGCACGGCCGGAGGGGTTTTACGTGAATACGTTACACCAGCAGATTTTTTGTTGCGAAGTGTAAATAAATGAAAACAAGTATAATAATCGATTACAATTTTATGTATCATAGTTCTATGGTAAAATAAGTCATATACAAATGGTAGTAAAGATACACCCAAGTTTCTGGTGAAAGTCAAATCCATACATGTATTACCGAGCGTCGTAACCGTGCTCTGGAACGTTGCCGTAGTTTACCTCGTAACGAAGCCTGCGAATCTGCGTGGATATAAAACAGCCGTGCACCGATCGGGTCCAACGGTGGCAGTCCACTGGGCTTTGGTGAATAATTGGAACCATTCGATAGATAGCGACCAGTTTGGAATCTTATTGCTGTCCAGTGATTTTCTGCAAGCCCTGCACAGCTTGAAATCTGCAACCGCTTCGCCCGGGAACGTGTCGCTGAGCAGTAACATATGTTTTGACTTCACAGGCTTCAGCTCTTACAAGGTTAATATTGTGTCATACATATCACATTTATGACCGAATGTATTGTTCAAAAAAATGCTCTTTAAACTCTCACTCGCTGAACTCCAATGCTCTTCCATTGCCACCGATCTTCTGAAATCTACATCCATGTCAGCCAATCCATCCTCCGAAGCGGTGGCATATTCGCTTAAGTAATATACATCCACCGCTGAGGTGCTGGTGCCTTCAGCAGCACATTGCGTCGCTTCCAATTTATTTCATTTACAACTATATTCACCTTCTTTAAATTTTATTTTTAATTTAAAACCATGAGATCATATTTAAAACAAACGTGGTGGAAGTTTATGCTTGGTAATTGTCTTTATCCTCATAAGTATGCATATAGTCCGACTATCAATCCTCACAGGCGGGAATACATTCCAACTGTCAAGCCTCATAGGTGGGAGTAAAGTTCAACTGTCAACCCTCATAGGTGGGCATACAGTCCAACTGTCAAGCATCATAGGTTGAAAGACAGTCCAACTATCAAGCTTCATAGGTGGGCATACAATACAACTGTCAGACCTCATTGGTGGGAATATATTCCAAATGTCAAGCTTCATAGGTCGGAGTACAGTCTAAATCTTAGCCCTCATAGCTGGCATACATTCCAGCTATCAAGCCTCATAGATGGACATACATTCCAGAGGTCAAGCCTCATAAGTGGAAGTACAGTCCAAATGTCAACCCTCATAGGTCGGCATACAGTTCAACTGTAAAACCTCGTAGGTGGGCATACATTACAATTGTCAAGCCACATAAGAGAGAATTTAGTCAATCTGTCAATCTTTATAGTTAAAATATTGTGGTGACAATGAGTTTGGTTTCAGATCCATTTGGGAGTAATGAATTTTTTTTCCTAAATTGTTTTAGACTCTCCGAGTGGGTTACATTTCCCTAATATTATACTTAACTCATCCCTACCCCATTTACTTAACTAATATATATATATATATATATATATGCGCGTATAACCCGAACGAGTATTGATAGTTGAGAAAATCTGTCTTGGTCTCCTTTATATTTTGAGAGCCACCACTACGTTGAAAGAAGATGATGATATTAGGAATAAAAGAGTTGTGACATTTAAAAACATTATTTTCTTAAATATGATCAGAAAAAGACTTGAGTTAATAAAGATCAGAATTTTTACTCAGAATACTATGTATGAACGATAACGCCTTAAATGGCACTAAAATAAACCTCATAAAATATTATCTCTTTATACAGTTATGAATTAACTATTTAATTAGTAGAGATTCAGAGTGTAGAAAATAAATTAAAAGATCTCATTTTTTAATACAATGTATTGTTCGATAAATAAGTCATAACCTATTATTTTAAATATTTTTTTAATAAATGATAAACTCACAAATATATATATTTAGTAAATTGACCCTCGTTAACCAGTTGTATGTGTTTTCGTTAAATTAGATTATTTGTAATACACAAACATCAATACCTTTTTTATTAGTCACCACAAAAAGGATGAAAAAAAGTGTGTATATATATATATATATAAAAAATGAGACACTAATAAAAGGGCAGGGTCCCGGATTGCGAATAAAGCTCGGCAATCCTTAACATTCACATAGCTGGAGCTAACCAACTTGGAGGAATAGGGAATGAGATAGGAAGAGAGAAAGGAAAAGAAGGTGGATGGAGCACAAATAATCTAATACACGAGAGACACACAAATAAAATCTGTAGGGAACCTGATGGGAATAGGTTGGCATATAACAATTTATTGGCTTTCTTACGATCGGGATAGGGGTAGATATAGAGACCTACCTATTTTTTTTCTAAAAAAACTTCTTATATTCATATGAGAAACTTGTAAGGTACTTTATTGAATTTGAAATCTCTATTTAAAACGATATATCAACTTTAATAAATAAATCACTATACCAAATTATGACATGTATTAATAATATAATATTCAGAAATATATTAATTTGGTAGAATATCACTTTTTTTTGCATCACGTCTTAATACATGTTTAGGAAATAAGCCTATGTATTAACTACTCTAATAATTTATGTATGTCAAGGGTTGAATTTACAAGAAATGTACCCGCATATGTGCGGAAATAGAATGAGAAACCCTTTAGGGAAAAAAACATCCTCAGTACACTCTACCGTCATCGAACCTAGAACCTAGATAACCGCGTCATCCGTAGTTTAGTCCATAGCGGGAGTGATCCCTTAGATCATACAACCACCGAACAGGCTTTTATATATAATTACTTAATATATTAATAAAACGTTAATAATTTTGTCATCAAAATTGATCGACATTTGAGTCGATTAAATGGCTCAAGATTTTAAAATAATATGTTAAATATGTAAAACTTAAAATTTTTGCGTTTAAGTATATCCAAATTGAAAACATATATTTAAAAATATATATATATTATCCTATTCTAGTACGTATATTTTGTCTGATTCTATCATTTAAAGACTTTTCTAAGCTCATTTTATTTGCACACGCACTCGAAAACTTAAGTTTAAGTGTCAGTGTTTATATACTTACAAAATTAATCAGCGATTAGGAAGCCTAAGAAGACCATTTCACTTCGACCATGTTAAAGTACATTCACTAATTTTTTATTTTTTTTTATTTTAGGTATTCAACGTGCACTTTATGAACTGATTAATTATATCAGCACATGAATTATAAACTAACTTAAGTCTAGAGCAGACACAACACCCAACCCAATAATAAAAATTAAAATAATGTAAGGTATAACGGACCAGTGGAGTTAGTTTGTGTCCACGACCAGAACTACTCCAAAAATATCTAACCAGGAATCAAATATGAATCACAACGAGTAAACAACTAACAGACCAATTTAACGAATTACACCGCATTTTATATTAAGTTAATATCCTATAATTTGTGAGGAATTCGAATGTTTGGCTAATACAGATACTTTGTTATATATTTCCCAGGGAAAAACTATGTCGATTTCTTCTTCCACCGAGTCACTATCAAATATAAAGAAAATAATATTTAGTAAACGTACTCCCATGGAAAATATCAAGTTCAAGATTGGCTAGTCAAAAACGAAATATTACTGGCGTTAACGTAAATGACTCCGGGGTCATTTAGGTGAGAGCTTTGGACAAAGATGGCCTTCAGGACTACTTTCAGTTATTTTGATTCGGCACTTTCATCGTCTGCCTTTTTCTTTTTCATTTTATATATTTCATTCTTTTTTCCCCCATAAAGCTGTAATATCTAGGACATTTGTATGGAAAAGTAAAANAAATCTTGTGCTATTAAGAGTACACATAGAAAAACAAGATGGGCAAATGAATGAACGACCACATTACTAACGGAAAAGAATAAAAAAAGAAATAAAAATTAACTTTATTTCTTACTTGATTAAAGAGTCAAAGATAATTAATATTAACAATTACTAACACATTGATTTGTTTTTAACGTATATTTTATTATTGTTCGTTTTTATATAATAAGATTTTATAGTTTTATAAATGCATAAATACACCATGATAACTTTTTTTTTACCAGGGTAACTCAAAGTGATAAATGTATGTATAAATACAAATGACAGAAAAAATAGATTTATAGAAGCAATGCCTTTTCCAAAAATGTCTATAAATCCCAGATATAATCTCATTTGACGTATGTATAATATTTTGACTAAATGAATAAATTAGAAAAACAATGCGTCATTTAAAACTTGAATCACGATGAATCATCTAAGAACGTCTACATAGTGTATGTATGTACATAAAATATTATTTATTTTTATACTCTTAGATTCATATTAAATTGTTATTTGTTTAAAATATGTGTGTCAAGATTATTGACGTGAGTCTTTATAAATAGTATTTGAAAGTTTATAATGGTTTATGCATAAAAACACAGCTAAATTTTAAATTGTATTTTTCTAAGTATGGTTATAAGTTTAACATTTTAACAAAATTACTTTTATCTCTATTCAATACAGAAAAAATATATCGAAAGTTCCCTTTAGTTTTTTCAGCCTGATTAATATTTATTCGACAACTATTTTTACTTTATCAAGAATTAAAGAATGCTCAAAATAATTGTTTGCAAAGGTTGCATGAAAACTTATTTACAATTTTTTTGTTTTTTGTTATTTGAAAAAGGATAGAGAGATTTATACAGTACTATATATTCAAAAACCACTTTAGTTTACGTTAATTAGTGAATTTTAGTTATTATTTATACAACGTGTCTGTTAATTGTATGGAAACATAGGCTTACATGCATGCTGTTACTATTAGTAGACACAACATTATGAAGTTTTACTCAACATGAAACCTGGCATGAAATTCAGTTATTATTGGTGATATATTATTCACACAAATCCTGTGTCAAACATCGTAAGCCTTTATGATTTGAAAACAGATTTTTGTAATAACTACTGACATGAAAGTGAAAATAAAAATTATGTTAGAGTGGCAGGATTTTTGGTGGCAACCCCCGTGCCCCCCACCCACCCCATCCACTTGCTCCCTTTTATAGAGAGTATAGGTAATGAACCAAAATGGAAATAAGTAAATAATTACATTACGAATTATTACTTCCAATAAACGTATTTTTAATCACCGTTCTATAAAAATATTTGCCAATGAGAAATGGTTTATGAAAACGGCGTACTATAAAAAACTGAGCCGTGAAAAAAAATTATTGCGGTTCTTTGTATAATATTCGTGCTGATCTTTTCATATTTACTCACCTTTTATTTGTACTATTTTATCGATGATCTTTCATATATAAATAATATTTTCTCATTATTCCTCTCCGCCTCTTTTTCCTCTCTGTTTCTGTTTGTTCCATTAAATTTGGTAATTACGTCCTAGCAGGAATCTCTAATTTCGCGAGCACACTGCTGAAGCCATGGAACAATACCGAGCAAATTAACAAACACTGCACGTAAACTAAGTCATTGTTTTCCATTTAAAATAACGACAATGCGATCGCTAATAACGTTATCGTTGATAAAATAATGTAGTCGAAATGAAATTATTATGTCGAGTCGAGTTAACTCAGAATCAGTGTTATACATATGTGAGAGGGGATCTGTAGGCAATAGGGCTGCATTTATATCCACAATGCGTGATGGTTTCCGTATTATTTTTTTAGAATAAATTTAATATTTCGTTTTTTTATTTTGCCATTGAAAAATAATATTGAACTAACTTTTTTTATCACCTCGTCTTACTACAAGATTACTTTAATGGGATTGGAATAAGGAAGGAAGCATTTTAATGTTAATCTACCCACATTTGCATGGCAGGAGAGTGGGGAAACCATTTTGGAAAAAACAACATCAGTAGACCAGACAAAAGTTCAAACCATTATTTCCCTGCCTTCTCCGCGACAGTTTAATAGACTTAAAAGTGTGACGCCTTATACCAGTGTGATGCAACTGGTGGCCCGTGGGCCAAACACAGCCCGTGCTTACTTAAAATGTAGTTCTCACAGTATCCTGGTGGGAAATTAAATGGAAACTCTCCGTGGCATATAGGAAATTTCTAATGATGCAAATAAAACTTTTATTTTAAAAGGCCATGATTGCATCTTCCTATTCATTTAGTTTATTAATAAAATATGAATATATATTACACATATATAATAAATATAAATATCTATTTATAATGACAGGTTGTTTTTTGTGAGATTGTGTGTGTGTGTGTGTGTGTGTGTGCGTGAGTGTGAGTGCGCGCGCGCGCGTGTTTGTGCGTGGGCGCATAAATATTTTATAATACATTTTTTGAGAAATTAATAAACATTTGCAGTAAAATTTGAAAGGTATTACCAACCAAAGATGAAAATTACTCTTTATTAATTGTTGTTTGTAAGCCTATATTAAATTGATGAGATGGGTTAGTATGCAAGTATCTTTGTTCCAAGGTGCACTCTTATAATCTGGTTTGACCCCTGGGATGAAAAACGTTGGACCACCAAGCCTTAGACCACGCATCTATTGAAGCGGGTGAATACTGAACTAGGTAGCATTAAAAAAAATTCTAGCCTTTAAGGATAAATAACAATTTAAAATAATAAATTATTTTTAAGTGAAATGAATATTTCTAGCAATAGAAAGGTAATTTCCAATATGTGTTAACTCTTAACAATCCCCCATAATATTTCCAAACAGTGTTTTTGTTGTGTGTTTTTTTTCGTGCTGTTTGATTTAGTTGTATTTACTATGTTAAGGACTCCCAATAAGCGTAGGGCCTACATTTTCTTAGCACTTGTGACTTAATGACTTGATTGGTTTCATAATAGATTGAATCATTGTTGATAAGTTTAATAAAAAAAGGCAGTCAAATATTACAAGCTAAACTACCAATAAATTCATTTAGATTTATAATACCTACTTATAATTATGACCCATGAATAACCACAAATCTTGTAAATTTTGTAAATGCAATCTAAACATTAAATTTGTTTATTAATAAGTTATATAAAATTTGTGTTTAATTGCCACCTTAAACAAATAGGGTTCTACCACCACTAAAGTTGAGCAGTACAAATAGATGAGGACCCGCGCTATGTCCCTGGTACCACGATTGGTTTGAGCACCTGGTGGGTCTGAGTCACGTGACTATCGATCACCAAAAAGATTGTAGGATTACATTATACGATAGAATTCAGAAAAGGTACAGTAGCCCCATGGCTTCTTTGGTGCTAACTGAAAGCTCACAGCTGACGGCTTTGAAAAGTTACCTGACCAAATTATGTATCCCTACGCAGAACCAAATGATCTGCAAAACATATGTTTAGCATCTGTCACTTCTGAAAGTAAAAATTTAGGTATTTACCTAAATGTTTACTGTCAGAAGTCAGCTGTAAGCTGTCAGTCAGCACCAAAGAAGTCATGGGGCTACTGTAGAAAGGAATTGCGCTGGGAAGGTAGGTTTGACGATATATTTCGAAAGTATTGTAAATATATTATTATATTACTGTCCCTGATACTATTTGCCTGAAGTGAAATATGTAACGTTAAAGGTATGAATAAATGAAATTGATTTAATTAATATATTTTAACCGTCGGGGAGTTCGTAGCTCAATTCCACACGTCAGTATTTTTGAAAGCTTTCTTTGAGAAACTATCTCGCTCAGTGAATTGAGACTAATTCCAATCCACCCGAATAAATCTTAAAGGGATTTTTAAGTTCCTCCAATACAAAACATGAAATATTACATAGACACACCCTCCCCCTAAAGTTAAAAAAAAAAGGTGGACAACGAGATCTCTCGCAAATGATCGATTGTCGAATCGAGGTACAAGCAACCAGCTAGATTTATAGAGATTGATGTGATGTTTACTTTCTTTTCTGGACTTCTTTTGTTTTTTCCAGCCCTCCCACTGTTATCCAACCCCATCGCGAGTCGTGTGTCTAATGCTCAAATAACGTGGCCATCAATCTTTGTGCCGTGAAGGCGTCTGGCAACCCCATGATCTTGTACGTCAGTAGGCTTTTCATATCTCGTCTTGTTCTAGCACAAGCATGGAGAGATAACGAATGTTGTGGTTGTTTTGTTTTTTTCACAATAAAACTTCAAAGACTTTTTTAATGAAATAAAAAATAATCCGTAGCGTTCATTAAACCCATCAGCTGTGGTAAAGAGTATTGTTATTTAAAGTCAAATTTCCATAGGAAGAACATTATATTTTATACATAAAAGCTACAAGATCTAACTTCACGTATACATACGTCAAATCGTCTAATCTGAAGCAATCAATTTTGTTAGATATTACCTGTAAGATAATACTAATACACTAGTATAATATTATAATTTTGGCTGTAAAAAATAAGTTTTTATTTTCAAAAGGTACTCCAAATGTCAATTTGTAAGAAAATAAATGTATTTGTATATTATATATATTGGAGCAAGATATGTATATATATACCTTGATTTTCTTACGAATAATTGACATTTGGAGTACTTGTTAAAAATACACTTTTTGTAGGCATAATTGACAATAGTTTACTAGTTCACTAATATATATAAGGTTATATATATATATATATATATATTTATATATATATATATACACACACACAAGCGCACATTGGGTGACTTATGGGTTGTTAACAGGTTTAGGTGTCTGGTTCAACAACAGTACTAGTAAATATTTTTCTTTTTACCTTAGTATCAATTAAAGCAATTACAAACACAACTATGTAGTGAGTGAGAGTATATTAGGCACTTAGGGAGTTATTTGGCTCAAAAAGGAATGAGGCTGCTGGGAAATAGAGGAGGCTACATAATTATGATGTACCGATACTCATCACAAGACATTGAAAGTGCGGTAATGATCAATCAAGTTCCTAATGCCATGAAGTAGGTAAATATAGATATTAAAATTCTACTATTGATTATGAAAGCTATGCACGTTAAATAATAGTATCTGTTTATAAGTCCTCATAGCTTTTTGGCTCCAAATACCATTTTACTATATATTCCCAAAATGGTGTACATAAATATCTCTCATTTAAAAAAATAAATCCTAAGATGAAATATATTTTATCATAAGAAGCAAATTATTACTATGTCTATCATTTATATATATCTATGTATATACATATTTTTTTGTAGCTATAAAATCACAATTTACTCGTCTTAGATGTTCATCTTCTACAAATGGTAAAGTATAAAATATAATATATGTGAGTGTACTTAAAATACGGGCAAAAGAAATAGAAATGGGTTGAAATATATAATGCCAGACAAGTTCTTGGCTTCGCTTTTTTTTCTCTCTCTCTTTGAACTAATAGAACGCTTGCACATCGGAGGGAGGTTAGGGGAGTTGGAAAGGGGGAAGGGTGGAGGGTGGGTTTGGGGTGGAAGTGTGGAGGAATTGCGGATGGATAGTGAGAGAAGGAAAAGGGTAGTATTTCTTTACTTCTCAGGGGAGTAGCAGAAGAAACATTATTTGTTTGTTGTATGGCCCATGGATACTTTAGGCTTAAAGTGTGTGTGTGTATGTTCCCTATATATATACACATATACACAAACACATACGCACTCAATCTTTCAAGTTGTTTTGTACAATGGGGTTCTTTTCGAAAGAGCTGAGCTGAAATCCAATAAGTTTTACCCCTACCCCTCGTCCTATCTCTTACTTTACAAACCTTTCCCCCACCCATTTCCCATTTATGTCACTCCACGTATATAATTCCACCCCCAGACCCCAGTTGGTCCCCCTTATATTTCGGACAAAGTTTGTTGGGCCTGTGGCCCTATACTTCCCTTGTCGACAGATCACAAAGTCCTGCTTTAACGTTCGTCCCCATCTGTGAAACAAAATTGCTGCAAATTCTTTCTAGTATTAACGTGACCAATTTTTTTTATTGATAGAATGTTTCTCTTTAGTGGAAGAATATGAAATACAACAAAAGAACGTTGGATTGATGTTATACCCGTAAAATAATGTTTTATATAAAAAGAGTACATAATACTTACCGATGACATCATTTCGAAATATATATATTTTTTTGTCCAGGGTAAAGATAAACTTTTTGATATGCTATGAAAACAAAAGCCAGCTATGTTGGTAGATATATACTATATTTTACGAGATACATTTTCTTTTAGTATTATTTTATAATATATATTTATTTACAAACCAAAATTATATCAAATAAGCCATTATATTAGGAGTTCAAATCCTCAAACAAAATATTTGACGTATAATAAAAAATAATCATTTAAACTCCTGAACTAAAATTCAATTTTTTCTACAATGTTACCACTGCAAAGTTAATTAAATGCTGTACTCATTGTTCTAATAGCCCTACCTCAGCTTAATAAAGGCATTTACTTCGTGAAAGTTAAGTTTAATAACTCATGAGCCTGTCAAAGAAACCACATCAAACAGCTTTATTTATTATTTTATGGATAGAGATAACAATGAGAAAGTATTTGTCGTAAATATCGTAAGAACCAGTTTTAATAAGAACACCATATAATATTGTAGGTCTAATAATACTCTAAACATGTTGATTAATATGAAAGAACCTGCTTCAGTGGCCGCATGGTCTACGGTGTATCTCTCGCAAAAGACTCGACTGCCGATGAAGGGGAGATCGGGGTTTGGTCCTGGTTGAGAGGTACTGGGGGTGGGGCTTCATAAATGGTTTTAAATTTTTCATCTAGGAAAATGCAGATACACTTCATTTAAATTAAACCTTCTTCATCCCTAACAAATTAGAATAATTATGTCATAGGAGTACAAACCAAACGGGTAGTAAGACGTGATGCTAAAATGTTAGAATTAAACAATTCAAACTAGGAATACTTGCTATGAACAACAACAAAAATATTAAAGACTAGCAGCCCAACCCGGCTTCGCACGGGCATAATAATATAATAAAAGAAAATACACAATGTTTTACAGT
>CABFOV010004222.1:22648-34848 GCA_902141375.1 Timema poppense
GGGAGAATGGTCCGAATTGTAGACATGTGTGTGAGAAGTTGCGGTCTCTCATTGGGTTGCTGGTGACGGGTAAGTCGAGGTTTGAATCTCAACCGAGTTCACATGGGATTTTCTAATCCTCTCTTCACGCTAATGTGGGTGTATTTCCTCTCATTGGCTCTCCCGAACCTCTGACCCTTGGAATAAATTTTTAAAAACCTTAGTTTTTCTTAAGAGCTCTGTCTTACTAGCCTTCTGAGCTATACGCTTATATGATAACTACGTTAACGGTTAACAATGAGAGGAAGGTTGACTTAATTGGAAGTGTACACGCATTTGCGTTTAGAGAGAGTAGGAAACTATTCCGGGAAAAACACCCTAATTACACTAGACCGGAGTCGAACTTTGATCTCCCTGTAATCGGCATTCTTTATCAATTGTAAGAGTGACGTCTTAAACCATGCAGCCACCAAAGCAGGTAACCTTGTGTTGAATGCGCTAGTAAAAAATAAGTTGTCTAAACAAGTGTTTTTAGTTCTGTAAAAGGGTAAAACAGGATGCTCGTAAGATGAGGGTGACCTAATTCAAAAATATAGATACCCGACTGGCATACGAGCACTTTGGCATTAATTACTTTCCAACCATTTCAGATAAAATGTTGTTTAATAAGCTCTATATGAGCGAAACATGACAAACTCTTGTGAGATGTATTTGTAAAACCGTTGTTTCTATTTTTCTGCTCTGCATTGTTAATCCAGTGGCATTCTCACGTTTACCACACGGTTATTAACTGCTCAAACTAAGACGTGTCTTAGGGTTTTATAGAAGTGGAGTACCATATAAACTGTGTATAAAGTATGTTAACAGTATAGAGCGAAATCACATGTAGAAATCGCTATCTATGTACTCGGACCTCGGACGTGATTCGAGCCCTGACCTTCAGTCAATGAGGACAATGTTTAGCGTCTAAGAACCCATATGGGGGCTGAAATCCACATAGTGCGCCTGACGCCGTCTTATTTTCTAATGTTTTAATTCATTGTCTAACTAAATGTAAGTGTTTTTTTTTAAGTTCATGCATTCTCTTTTTATTTCCTTCAGGTAGGCAAGTTTCTGACTAAAAAATAGTCAACACAATGATACTAAAGCGTATCGATCAATAAACCTATCGTTCCCTGATCTGTTGTGTTGACCATTGTGTCGCGGGTAATCCTTTACCCCTAGATCTCACCGTTAATTACCTTGTGTCCCATCTCGCGCACTCACAAAATTAGAATATAATGGAAATATCCGCTCTTTTGTCTTCCGCGTCTTAATACCCGTCCGCATGTTTGTACAAACGTGGTAGGAACAAGGGCTATTTAAATTAGAGGTAGCGTACCCGCATTTGCTTGGACGGAGAGAGGTAAACCATTCGCGGAATATACACCCTCGAATCACCGTGTGGGAGTTCGAGACCCGCCCTCCCTGCCGATGCTCTTGTTGCACTCACCCTGTCCTCTGTGTCAGCCACCTACTGCCGGCATCTGATTCCACCTCACGTCTGAGAGGGTGTCGTTCCGATCGGAGGGGAGCGTTTCATTTCTTGCCCCGCTTGTTTAAAAACTGCGAGTGTGTGCATTTAGTTCACGCCGATAAGCTCCTTCATCCCCACCCTCCTTCCCCGCAATCTAGTTCCCTTCTTTCAACAATGTCACCGATGTGTCTAGTGGAAGTAGCTCTAGGCACTTCTTCGTTTAATGAACATTTTGAACTTGACGTCACGTTCTTCCGTCGAGAGGGAGTCAGCCGATAAATGGAATCTATGACTTCTTTGATACTGTCGCTCTGATGCTAGACTTTTATTAAATGTCAGTTAAAGTTCCAAAGTGTGTGTTATAACAGTCGTCATCGCTGGACAATGTGTAATGATGCTCCATAAATTGTTTTGTTTAACTATTGGTCACAACAACAAAAAGCCTAGGGTGACCAGGCGGTCTAGGGGTAAGGTGTTAGACCTCTGCTGAGAGTCTGGGTTTCAATCCTCGGTCCCGGCACAGATTTATCTGATTGTCAAACCCTTCCTTCACCTCTGACAAGACGTGTATTAATCACAACTTGTGAATGTGGGGAATGCCAGGCCTCCACCGTGGTTCGGATCACACGTTAAACTGTAGGTCCTTCATTTCATCTCACAATCACCCTACCATCACACATTAGCGTAAGTGCGTACAACCCGAACGGGTAGTAAGACGCGTTACCAATAATAATAAAAAGCCTAGTTTTTTTTCAAAGTCTTGTAAGTGTAAAAAATATAATTTTAATCTCTTGTATTAATTTCATTGATTACTTGATGAGACAATTACAAATATATTGAGCCCTCTCCTTAAACAGTTTCCCCCCTTGCGTGCAACAGTGGCTTATAACACCCTAAGTTGCACCTTGCTAAAAAATAAAATTTATGATTTAGATATTTTTTTGTAATGCTATTTTATTATCTTAATTGCTTTTAAATTGCCTTATATTTCTATACTAGGTTTTAGATTGCTTAGTAGATTATATGAAATGTACATACCTTTGCTGGAGATTTTAGCCACTTGTGAAATATTATTAATTGACCTAGCACGACCCGTTTTGTAGGCCGCATGGTCTAACGCGCTACTCTCGATGACGGGGAAATTGAGGTTCGAATCCCGGTTGGCTATACTGTGGGTGGTTTTCCAAAATGGGTTTCCACTCTGCCTCGACGCAAATGTGGGTACACTTCCTTTAGAATAACCTTCATAATCTCTAAACCCATAAGCCTGTAGCCTAAACGGGTAGTAATACTCGGTGCTAAAATTTGTTTGTTTTGACCTAGCAAATTTAATGAATTTTACAGAACTTTACTTACTGTTTTTTTTACCAATCAATTTATTTATAGCCCAAATATGAAGGAAAAAAACACTTCAAACATGTGTTTTTTTCAACCCAGATTTGGTGTGGATACACACCGACAGATTGAGTTGTGCCGGGACTCGGATATGAACGTGGTCTGCCTACGTATATTATTACACGAGAAATGGTACAGTACTTCATGTGTGTTCACAAAATGTCCTGTTATATTTTTCATGAATAATAGTTTTCCCGTCTTATCGTTAATTCACTAACTTGTAGATTTTAAAAACTAAAAGTGAGATCTAATATTATCTTTGATAGTGATATCAGCAGTTCCAACTATACTCAATAGTCGTCCCTTTAAATTATAAAATGTTTTAAAGAAACAAAAACTTTATTTTATATTTTATTATTATTATTATTATTATTATTATTATTATTAGCACCGCGTCTTACTACCCGTTCGGGTTGTACGCACTTAAGCTAATGTGTAATGGTAGGGTGATTGTGAGATGAAATGGAGGACCTACAGTTTAACGTGGGATCCGAACCACGGTGGAGGCCTGGCATTCCCCACATTCACAAGATGTCTTGTCAGAGGTGAAGGAAGGGTTTGGCAATCAGATAAATCGGTGCCGGGACCGAGTATTGAACCTCGGCCTCCAGCACAGAAGTCTGACGCCTTACCCCTAGACCGCCAGGTCACCATTTTTTATTTTAGCTATACAATTTTGTTTGGCGGTAAAAAAAAATGAATATATGTTATATTTAGCATAATCAAAAAATATCTTATCTTAATAAACAAACACAATAAGCCTTAAGTTCATTAGGTGTTGGGGCTTGCCTTCGAATCCAAATAGATACGACAGTAATTAGATTATTCTATCCCAGGCTGAACCAAAAATGTTTTTTGTTTTTAATGATCTCTTATTGGGTATTTTAGCTTTTCTCACTAGAATTTAGTGTTAAATATAAATTCTGGTATTCTACGCTAAACTATTTAAGTCATGTGTTGATGTTATCATGAGTTAAGTATTTAGAAATCGCATGATAAAAACTCAGAAGTTACGCTGGATTGATAAAGATAAATAAAGACCTGTGGGAAGAACATTATATTAGAAAATACCAATATAACTTTTTATTAAATTTTAACATATTATTAATATTATTTTTATAAGCATTCATAATATTTATTTAAGGTTAGAACTAAAGATTACACTACTCGACGTATGAATGTATTAAAGTAATTTTAGTAACTTTTGTCATTGTCAAATATGGTTCTTCCTAACGTGTTCTTACTATATCTTTTAATATATTTTAGACCTCAAATATTACTCTTATCTCACTTTAAAAAAATAAACAATGGCACAATTTTCAATGTCCACATTTACTTACCCTAACTTTACTTTTACGATGTATGCATTACATTCATACTTGATGGATTTACTAAGATGAATTAGCGTAATTATATTGGACGAATGATAGCTTGATGAGCGCTAGATACCTTTCGTGTACAACTCTTTGTTTAATGATTCACTTATCGTAGGTAATGCATTCGCTAGCTTCATTAGTTTGAATATACACTTAGATATCATGAATGTAGGTAGCTAGTCTTTACATTCTACAGTAGCCCCAAGGCTTCTTTAGTGCTGACTGACAGCTCACAGCTGACTTCTGACAGTCAACATTTAGGTATATACAGTAGCCCCTTGGCTTCTTTGGTGCTGACTGACAGATCACAGCTGACTTCTGACAGTCAACATTTAGGTATATACCTAAATCATGACCGTCAGAAATGACAGTTGCTAAACACATTTTTTTGCAGGGCATATGGGTCGGCGTAGGGATACATAATTTGGTCTGGTAACTTTTAAAAGCTGTGATTTGTCAGTCAACACCAAAGAAGCCATGGGGCTACTGTATATACACTCACCTTGAAACTGTATTCTATGTATAAGCTGCACCATAGTGGAATTAAAAGAGTTAAGCTTATTTTCTTTCGGTATAAATGGAATGCACATTTTCACCTTATAATTCTTAACCCTTACTGCTGCTCTGATAAGTATAAGCTTAAAGAGGAATGTGGAATTGACCCTTTTTTTTACCCTCTGCGCGGTGGACATATATCATATTACTCTATATATCGTTGTTTCACAGGCGCTCGTATGAAACGTATTGTTTGCGTATAAACGTCGGCCTAATAGTACTCGAGCGTTTTTTTTAAGGTTTCTGTTTTACTTATATAAACAAAAAGGTACTCGTAACAACTTTCTTTTGTTTCCCTCGACAACAAAGAACGTGAACAAAACAGATTCGAGGATTTGAAGCCGCAACCGCTAGATCGTAGGCGGGTCATTGTCCTCCGCTGTCTGGCGTCGAGAGTCTGCTGATTAGCAGCACAATTTATTCCACAAGCCAACAAAGAAACAAACAATACAAAAATTGATAAGCGGGAAATGTAAATTTGTAACATGATAAATGGCAGAGAAACTGGTGGCAGATAATTGTTGGAAATATCGAAACTGCATTATCTTGTGGATGGGATACTTTTTTTAAAAAAAGAGTTTTGTTTTGGAACGGTAATTCGATACAGATGAGCGAAAGTAAAACAACGGTTTCATTTGCGCGGCACATACTTTCCGTGCTATCTGCCTTATCCCCTCGCCTTCACATCTGGACAGCCCATTCTCTTGAAGAGTTAACATTTATACGGAACACCATTTAAAGACCTTAAACACTGTCAAATAAAAACATAAATAGAATTACACAAAAAATTACTAGATACTGTTTTCAAATTCACAACAACAAAATAAACATTTATACAAACAAAAACTCGGATTTGAAATTTTGTCTCTTGGCCTCGTGGGAAGTATAATTTGGCTTGTTAATTACATTTCATCTTAAAATAGACTCATTTCAATATGGAAAATTTAGGGGTAACCCAAACGATTAGGGAAAGGTAGTCCTAAAAAAAGCAATGTAAATTGGCTTTAGGCAATAAACTATTAGGTAGTAAAATCAATTTTAAATTGTTTATTGTGTGCTTCCCCCCCCCCTCCTCGCCCCCCTTAAGTGCCTGTTTTGGTGCCTAAGCCCTAAATCCCATATTTTTAATGCCACTTTGCCTGCCTATTTTGAACATTTTTGGTACCTAAGAATCCGCTCCTAACAGTCAAAACCCTCATCAATTCTCTGATGCCAAGTAGACTTACCCGCCTCGGTGGCGTAGTTGGCTAACGCGCTTGTCGTGTTGAGCTCGATTTCTGAGGACGGGGAGATCGAGGTTCGAATCTTGGTCGGATGAACTGGGGTGGTTTTTCCTAAATGGTTTTCCACTCTCCCTCCACACAAATGCGGGTTCATTTCCAATAATTCAACCTTCCCAATTCCTAATCCATTAGCGTAATTAGTACTTAAAGCGTATAACCCGAACGGGTAGTAAGACGCGGTAGCTAAATATTATTATTATATTAAGTAGACTTAATCAGGATACGCATTTTAATTGTTCTGATGAAGAAAAGAGAAAACGCCGCATACGCTGTTCTCACACCAAGCCAAGTTGGCCGTATATGTACCAAGAATCGGAATGTTTGTATTCGACCATTTTAATTACTAGTTGGTGTATGCTCGCGTTCTGGAAATGTTCCTTCTCTCCTAACGACGTTGAATGTTGCGTTAGTAATTTTAAAGATTGTTCCGAGCTCGTTCCATTTCAGCCTTTGGAACCATTTTCTACCTCGTGTTTGTAATGAAAACACTAACGCAAAATTGCATTAAAAAAACTAATTAACTTACATTCTCAAAATTTATATTGCATTGAACTTTTAACTATGTGCAATAATTTAATATAAGGGGAATAAACGCGATTCCGGAAGTTATCTAGGCTATTCGGGTAGTTATGTTCCAGAATAACCTTTAATATTTATTCAAACGGCGCAAAATGGGTATTTAGTTATTACTTGCACAGGTGGTCATGCCAATTAAGATGTGGACATCTAAATAAAACAGTTAAGTTGCTGACGAGAAGTTTGGCCGGTTAGTTTTCCACGTGTTACTTTTTTTAGGCACCGCGTCATACTATTTGTCGAGGTTATACGCATATTTACTAATTACGTTAATGTGCTCGGGATGAGGAAGGTTGAATTTAGAGGAAGTATGCCCGCATTTGCGTGAATAAAGAATATAAAACCATTTATGGAAAACCACCTTCAATAAACCCGACCAGGACCCCGATCTCCTAGTCATCGGAAGTACAGTTTGTTGCGAGAGTGTCTCCTTAGACCATGCGGCCACCCAAGCAGGTCTTATCACTTTAATACTCCCATCTAATCTCCACGCTGATGCGGTTTATTTCCTCTTAACAACCTCCATAAAGATCTCTAATAACCCCTGTGTTAAAAGATGTGATAGGTGACCTGGCGGTCTAGGGGTAAGATGTCGGACCTCTGTGCTGGGGGTCCGGGGTTCAATCCTAGGTCCCGGCACAGATTTATCTGATTGCCAAACCCTCCCTTCACCTCTGACAAGACATCTTGTGAATGTGGGGAATGCCAGGGCCTCCACCGTGGTTCGGATTCCACGTTAAACTGTAGGTCCTCCATTTCATCTCACAATCACCCTACCAATACACATTAGCGTAAGTGCGTATAACCCGAACGGGTAGTAAGACGCGGTGCTAATAATAATAATAATAATAATAATAATAATAATAATAATAAAAGTTGTTAACTAAAATAGATCTAACTATTTATGAAGTTGAAGATAGTGTTTTTTTCAGACGTTTCACCGAATATTAGTGCGAATGCTTGTAAGAGGTGTATCTTAACATTTTTGCAATAATATTTTGTATTAATGACCTAACCATTTGGAAATGGATCTTGGATTCTCGTTTTGAAGAGGAAGAAGAAAAATCACTTCGTTCATAAATTAATATATAGACTGCGATTGTAGACCAATTTGAAGGGTTTCGCGAATATATTTCTTCCTGTGATATACTAACCTGTTTGAGAGATTATACGACAAGACTATAATACAAGTTCTACTCCTTTCAATAGGATTTCACCGCGCAAAGGTGGGCATGCAGACTAAATGTCAGGTTAATTACGTATAGATTATCGGCGACCAAGACCGGCCCCGAAGATTTAAACATTTGTAGGCCCGAGTATTAAACAAATATTTTTACTTTAATCATTTCTGAATTATAATTATTTTTTCGTTACAAAATGAACGGTTAAGAGCTCAAGTAATAATTTTTTTTTTTTTAAATCCATGATCTAATATGTTAATCTCCCATTAAACCGGACTGCCGATGACGGGCAGTAAGTGGTTCGATACCGGTTGGGTGTGATGAGGGTGTTTTTTTCTCTCCAAAATGGTTTTACACTCTTTCTCCACGTAAATTTGGGTACACTCTCTCTAAAGTCAACCTTTCTTATCCATAAACCATTAGCGTAATTATTGCATGCAAAAGCGGATAACCTGAATGGGTAGTAAGACGCGATGCTAAAAAAAATATAGTAAACAATTTTATTTGAAATACAGCATATGAGTGTGTATATATATCGGGGCTGCTATGCAGCTTGAAAAAACAGGGGGAACTCGGGTAATTTCTCAAAATGCAAATGAAAATATTTGAATCTTTGTGAATTTGGGGTTCTTAACTGCAATACTTAAAGAAACAAGCTGATTCTAGTCATGTTATCCTTCTCCCAATCTAAAATATGGCGATAGCGCAACGACTGCATTATATCTCCCCGTCACAATCTGTTCTAAACACCAATTAAAGACGTCACACTAGTCAATTTTATGAGCAATATCTAAATTGTATTATTTATCTGGTCCAGGCTAATTTCTCTGTAAAAATAGAATTCCTTCTGGAAAGCCTTAAAAAAAAATACACAATGAAATGTGTTATAAATAAATAGTGGCTAGCCCATGTATAAGGTATATATAATTATATAACTTATAAACTATATACAGCTTTTTTTTATAAATTTGTCGTATTTTAGTGTTCACAATAATTGTTTAGAGATTCAATCAATTGAAAAACGACAATCTGTGCACGGGATTCAATCCAAAATGCGCGCTAACTCCCTACCACTAAGCCATTCTGGTTCGTCTTCGCTGCGGACCGTGATTGTGGATAGCTCTGATACAAAAATAGAAACTATTATTCTTCAAATATGTGTTAAATATAACATCAGTATGTGTCAAGGAATGCTCTATTTTATATGTGTGTTTGTGTTTGAGAGAGAGAAAGTTAATGACCTATTTTTTTCCCACCATTTTCTTATTTATTTATTACTAACATAAGTACCAGACTCCGCCCGGGGCAGCCGTGCAATGAATTTCGCGGTTAGCCCGCGTAACGTCTTTCTTTGCTTCAATCAGACTGAAAAAAAAACTAAGCAAAAAAATTTGAGTTCCGGCCTTGACGTGCACATTTTCGTACAAAGGGGCTACAAATTTTAAAATTCTGGACCTATACGTACGGTAGATATCGTGCAAGGCTCATGACAGACAAACTATTTATTTTATTTATATTGATAAATTTTTCAATGGTAAATCATGAGCGTTTAGTTACATGATTTTAATTTTCCCTTTAATTTAAATTCCATGAGATTTTAATGACTTTCACTTATATAGGTTATCTTTATTTTGATTAGTAGTTAGCTATTCATTATATCCACCCAGAAAACTCATAAACTAATGTACTTAAACTCCAAACTCTATTTTATTATTTAGTATACATAGTTTGTTTTTTTCTGATACCTAGTGAATGTATAGTCCTATTTTAAAACGTGTAATATATTAAATTATTTGTATTTGAATAAAATAACAAAACTAATAAATCTTGAACAGTAAGGGGAATTTAATATGATACTAAAGCAAATTTTTTTTTTCAGGTAAGCTGTACCATTATTAAGTATACTCAAGTAATACTTAAAGGCTCTGTACATTTAAATGGTGAGTAGGCCAACATTAAAATTACCTTAACTTTTGTAAAGTGTGTGAACCACATTTTGATCACATTCACAATATTATTACAACTCGCGAGCCGTTGGCGTGTTCATATAGCCTATTCGATTCTACCTACTTCTTCAACTTTAGTGAAAGCTTGAGGAGAAAGAAGGATCGCGCGCAATCGCATTAAGCTCCCCACCAGAGTCAATTATTCTATCCGAGAGGAGTAAGCGTCACGGGATCGACTCCCATCTATCTATTAAACTGGAAATAAAACATCCTTTTCCACGCCTCACCTTCGCCCATTATATATGTAGGTGCTCAGCCCACTGAATGCAACTTATTATGCAATCAAAGATCGAAAAAGACCACTGCTGCATTTGACTGTAGTCGTCTGCTGCTCAACGCTCAACTGATATTTGTGAGGATGGTATCGGTGGTCTCTGCGACTAATCGGAGAAATATATATATATATATATTTTTAAAATTATAGGTCTCCTTCTGATAAAGTTTCAGTAACTTAACGTTTGCTTATTTTAAACTTGTTGGAATAAGGTTTAGACATTGTTCTGTTGAATAGCAGGCACCTTGTCAATTTATTTAAAATTTATTTATAATATAATAATACTATTTGTTTAGGAATAGCTTACTTATTCACGGTATTTTATCGTGTTGCTGGGATTCGTCGCGTATATGTGTATTATATTTGGTTAGGGAATTCGGCCTAATTACTTTCACTAGAACGTGTATAAGTGTTAATCAAGTGTAATCTCTGTTTGGTCAGTTTAAGAGCCAGCATGTTTATTTTCTATCACATTAATGTATAGATTTACTGTCCGGTACGCTTTTTATTATTCCCAATGACATTGGACGTATAAGTACAGTAGTCCCATGGCTTCTTTGGTGCTGACTGACAGCTGACGGTTTCGAAAAGTTACCAGACAAAATTATGTATCCCTACGCCGAACCCATATGATCTGCAAAAACCTGTGTTTAGCAGCTGTCACTTCTGACAGTCAAAATTTAGGTACATACCTAAATGTTGACTGTCAGAAGTCAGCTGTGAGCTGTCAGTCAGCACCAAAGAAGCAACGGTGCTACTTTATATACCTACATGTCTACCGTCAGAAGTCAGCTGTGAGCTTTCAGTCAGCGCCAAAGAAGCCATGGGACTACTGTAACTTCATTACATTGCGGACTGGTTCTACCATTGTTAATATAAATGTATTTGGCCACTACTATGACTTGAGACATCGGGGACAGTAGCGATAGCTCCTGTAGAGCTATTGACGATAGTTGTATCCAACTGTCTATTGTTTCGCACCCTCATTACAGAGACCAGGTTTAAGTGGATTTGTTCACCCTGTATTTTCTTGGCCTCTCGGCTTTTGTTTGGCCTAGTACGGATTTTAATTGCTCTTACGTAATAAACATTATTGAGGAATCCCTAATTGTTATTATTATTATTAGCACCGCATCTTACTACCCGTTCGGGTTGTACGCACTTACGCTAATATGTAATGGTAGGGTGATTGTGAGATGAAATGGAGGACCTACAGTTTAACGTGGAATCCGAACCACGGTGAAGGCCTGGCATTCCTCACATTCACAAGATGTCTTGTCGGAGGTGAAGGAAGGGTTTGGTAATAATATAGATCTGTGCCGGGACCGAGGATTGAACCCCGGCCGCCATTACAGAAGTCAGACACCTTACCCCTAGACCACCAGGTCACCTCTAATTGCTGTTAAGAATATACTTAATTACCTGGTATTAGCAACTGTGTATGGCCTTTCTATTTAATAGATCTCCTTCACCTTTAAAGTGCATTGCTGGCAGAGAATATTTATTTCCACTACAGTCCATTCTGGATATTAATATATAATCTTGATACCATTGGATTGGATACTCTTATAGCTTTATTATTGTTACCAAATCTACGATTGCTTGACTAAAATAATAAATATTTTTGTTTTTGAATGCTGTCACTTTTATCGTACCATTCAATGGACGCAAACATCTAGTTCTCTGCTCTGTTATATTCACGAAAATAATCTAAGGGTTTGGTTATAGATACACATTATCTATTTGTGTCGCCCTGTTTCCTTGCCCAATATGAGTGTTCCTACACGGCTTTATGTTCATGTTGATCGGTGTACCATATGGGGATGTTATCACGGTCATCCTTGCTCAGTTTTTGGACTGAGGGTGATGATGGTATGCGTAGTTTTATCTTTGAGTTTTTTCTATTATTTTTCCGTGGCTCTCTTTTAATAAATGATAATCTAGTGTTTTTTTTCATCAATATGGTGATTCGTGTTTGCCTTTTTGTCTCTGCACCTTGGCTCAATATCAAAGTTTGCTCCTTGTTTAACAATAAACCAGTAAACCCGTGCGAAACTTT